>CAXITT010001177.1:15231-55700 GCA_964033795.1 Lymnaea stagnalis | reverse complement strand
AGTTGATGGTGAGTCTAATTTTATTTACCAATATGTTTTAAGTTGATGGTGAGTCTAATTTTATTTACCAATATGTTTTAAGTTGATGGTGAGTCTAATTTTATTTACCAATATGTTTTAAGTTGATGGTGAGTCTAATTTTATTTACCAATATGTTTTAAGTTGATGGTAAGTCTAATTTTATTTACCAATATGTTTTAAGTTGATGGTGAGTCTAATTTTATTTACCAATATGTTTTAAGTTGATGGTGGTTCTAATGTTACTTTACAGTAAGTTTTGAGTTGATGGTGCTGCTAATGTGGTTTGTGTAATATTTACCAATAAGCTTTGAGATGATGGTGGTTCTAAATTCACTGATGCTGGTGATCCCAGGGCATGAATTCTGCATGATGTCTCGCAGTGTCACGGCCGACAAGGCATTGAGACCAGACGATAATGAGCTGTGGGAGGTGGGGGAGGATGATTTCATTCATATGAATATTTTAATCACTGAGGATTAATGTGTGAAGATGTTCAGAATTTTTTTCCCCCTACTCTCACTGAGAGGCTCCTTCGCTTCTTAGGTCATGGGAAAGGAATGGACACACGACACTTCTAATCCCTTGGTGACTAACTGTACGGCAACTGACCTATGGGAAGCTGACCCCCACAGGACGGCCGTGTCTGCCCTACAATGACCTTTGCAAGAGAGGTCTGAAGGAACCCAACCCGCCGGAGTAACTGGGAGGCAGACCCACTTGCAGAAGACCGTCCCAATTGTCAAAAAGTTAAGATACCGTAGCGGTTGTCTGCTTTCACATGAGAAGGTTGCAACAGATAGTGTCAATGACTCAAAGGTTGCAACAGATAGAGTCAATGACTCAAAGGTTGCAACAGATAGTGACAGTGACTCAAAAGATCATTTATGTTGAAAAGCTTGGCTTCCCAGTTAAAATGTATAATGATGACATGTAACACAGTGGACTCGGGGCGCGATCTGTATCAACACTTCACAACCAACAGGGCTCTGGTTTTGATGACAAGCCCGAAAAGGCTGAGTTCACGAGCCACCAACCAATGACGAAGGAATGAGCGAGGAGGAGGCGGTCACTCCGGGACGGCACATCTATTCCTCATATGGACTGGCGGCATTTTAGGCAAACAAATAGCAGGTTTCTTTTTTTTTTAGTTGAAGTGGGTGGCTAAAAAAATCTAGTCTCCCCCGGGGCGGCACTAACCCCAGCTACGCCAGTGCCGAGGAGCGGTCGTTGGCGCATGCTGTGAAATTTAGCATTATCTAAGAGGAGATAATCAGGTTGGACAAATATTGGTTGTTAAATTTATTGCGCTAACATTTGGGATATGTAGTCAGTGAGTGTGGACGGGGGGTTTAATCACGGCTTACCTCAAACTGCCACTTACAACGCATGACACAAAAACACCTGGCAGACCCGGATAATCCCCGAGTATGTCCATGACGTAGAGTGGAACCAGCTGGAAGGAGAATGTGGACGTCAAACGTATGACAATTTCTTCTTATTTATTGATTATATTGATGAAAAAATATTGCTACTCTTATCCGAAAATATTTAAAACTAGAAGATGTGATCCGGTGTTACCCGAATAATGGTGTTGAGTGTTGCGCTACAATTTTCTTTGAACAAATGGGACTAGCGACTATAACAACAACAAAAAGGAAAAAAAATGTCATTAAAAAATCTAGGTTCAGACATCAAAATAGCTTTGTATCAAATATTTACTAATCTTACTCTCTAAAATTGATTATTTTATTTTAATTATTATTGTTACAGCTTTTAGTGTTAAGAAATTCTGACAAAACTTGACCTGAACCATCACTGCACTAGAAGATATCACGACGGCAAATATGGTGTAGGTTGATAATGTGGCGTTAATTACAATAGTGAATGTATCNGATCTTCCGATCTATAATATATATATATATATGTTTATATATATATATATTATATTTATTTATATATACACTTTATATTTGAGATAGAAGAAACTATTTAACCTTTATATAAATAACCTTTATATAAAGAATGATAACTCAAAAAGATACTTAAAGAAAGATTGATTGTTACAGCCCCTTTGATTAAGATGAAGAGTGTTTTCAAATTTTACAACGAAGTACTTATAATTTTACAAGGTTCTCTAAATTAATTTAGTAACATTTACACAGAAAACAAAAACAAACAAAAAACGATTAGTGAAATTCAATGTTGATTAAATAAAGAAACTTCACAAAACAACTTCCAAAACAATCAGAAGTTTAAAAAAAGCAACAAAAAAAAGTAAATCCCATTTAAGAAACAAAAAGTGAGATCGAGTTGAAGCGCTAACTTGATCGGTTTTATCCACCAGTCCGAATGAGATGGGATGGCAGTCAGCGTAGAAGGCGTACATGACGATGCCAATCATGCAGCACGTGCTCACAATGAATATGAGACCTGGCAGGTTGATCCACATGGCCCTGAAATGTCCGGATGGATAGCCACGCTGTAACACTGATTATGTTGCCGTTTAAAAATTCAGGAAAATATTTACCAAAAATCACAATCTCAAAGAATTTTTTTTTTTTTTAAAAGCTAAAAACTAAATAAATAATTATACTACTAAGTGTAAGGGGGAAAAAAAATAAATTTGAGAAAAAGAAATGACGAATAATTATAAATATAGAAACTATGAATTTAATTGCTTAACGATATTTAAAAATAAAAGAATTTAAATTATCAAAATTATTTTTTGGTATTAATAGAGCACCTCCCTCCCCCGCACACACACACACACAATTGCCCATTACTCTTCCAACACTCACAACTGGGCCTTCTTGACCGTTGGGCAACTCAAACACCTCTGCACTTGGGCCTGGTTGACACCGTATAGATACATCCAGAAAGCCCATCCTCCAAACACCATAGACCACACGGAGTGGCGAACCTTAGGGTCGGGGTTAAATCTAAAGATAGAGAATCAATGGTAGGAGATGACGTCATTGAATTGATTCAACTAAGGACGAGTCTTCTAAGGCTACTCGTTGTCAACTTCTGTGTGTTACCTAACTTCAGATACTCAAGTACGCAGCTATTTGTCAACATCTAACTGTTTGATTCCTAATATAAGATACTCAAGTATGCGTCTATCTGTCAACATCTAACTGTTTGATTCCTAATATGAGATACTCAAGTACTCAGCTACATGTGAACATCTAACTGTTTGATTCCTAATATAAGATACTCAAGTACTCAGCTACCTGTGAACATCTAACTGTTATCTAATTGTGAAGCTATTTTTAACACCTAACTGTTTGTTACCTAACATGAGATACTCGATACTCAAGTATACAGATTTTGACACTGACTGATTTTGGCATTTTTTTTAGGTTGACTCACTCGTCGAAGATGATTCGGTCATTCCGGTTGGCGATCTCCCACGCCTTATCGAAGCCCCCTTGTATGATGGAACCCTTGATGAGCACGGCAAGCAATCCGGCAATGATGACCCCTGCCTGGAATGTGTCCGTCCATAAGACAGCTTTCATGCCGCCCTTGACGAATAAAATAAACTTTTTTTTTCCCTCAAGAATCTCAATAAAATGTATTACATGGCAGTGTCTGTGTGTGTCAGAGTGTCTGTGCCCCTCTTTGGGTACACTGCATATTCGCCATGTTTCATGGTAATAGAAAAATGCCGAGTTTGAAATAGAAGCACGCTAAAACTTAGAAACGTGCTCAGGATTAGACAGTCTGACTGCATCAAGCTGCAATTTTTCTTTTATTTCTTTACTTTATCAAAACTGTTTACCCCTCAGATAGTGTCAGTGTAGTTTCCAGCCCTTAAAAACGAATTTTCAAGCTCCGAAAAGAGTAGTTTGGTCAATGGGAGTCGCTTAGTCACTTCCTTGTTTGGTCACGTGATTTGAGTAAGCCATCACTAGGCTGCTACACACAACAAAAGATACTTCATCAGTGCTTCCCCAATGTCATGTTACTTAAAAATTTTACCTTTCGAAATATTCAGAAATACATGCGTTTTTTAAATGAAATCCATAAATGTGACAATAAATATACGTCAGTTATGATTAAAGGAAGAAAGTTATTTCAAGAAAAATTTGTGAGCGATATGCGATGGGAACTATCAATACTATTATCGGCAGGATGTTGGTGAGCTCCGTGCGTGCTCATGACGTCATTTGCGTTTTTATTCAATACTGATGCAGGAGTCATTCCCCTTTGTTTATTTTATTGTTAATTTTCATTGGACGAAATGTAGTGTAGTTGTAGTGTGTATCTTATGGTGGGTCTTCCAGCTACGCTCCTGGATAAAATTCAAAAGCACAGAATAATGCGGCTCGCATTGTTCTCCGCAAACGCAAGTTTGACCATGCAAAAACCCTTCTGAGAGAGTTGCATTGGCTGCCGTTGCGTGCTCGCATAGAGTACAAAATCGCAACTTTGTGCTACCGCTGCTTACATGACCTGGCGCCGTCCTATCTGAAAGAGCTGCTGACGCCTTATGTACCCAGTAGAGAGCTCCGCTCATCCGATAGTGGCAAACTCTCGACACCACGTGTTTGCCTTGAGACTTACGGAAAGCGCACTTTCGCATTTGCTGGTCCAACAATTTGGAACGCCCTTCCTGTCGATCTTAGAAACAACCAGACACTGGAGTCCTTTAAAACCGATCTAAAGACACATCTATTTCGCAAATACCTTCTGGGATGATTGTCTACCTTATTTTCCATGTGTTGCTGTGTTGCTCCGGGTTGAAATGGCTAGAAAGACTTTGATATTGTATGCTTGTAATTAGTTTTTGTAGTGTTGCGTTTGTTTTAAATGTGGTGAATTATAGATATTTTTTGTTGACTTTGTACCGCGCTTCGAGCCTTTGGGGATGAAGCGTGTTTTTTAAATGAACTTTATTATTATTATTATTATCGGTCTACTGTTGTCAAGCACTAGTGTGTTGTATACAGCATACCGGAAATCTTACTCGTTTTTACTCACATCACGTGACAAAATAATTGACTAAGCGACTCCCATTAGATTGGGAAGGGGGTGTTGGTTTGCAATCAATTTTTTTTAAATGCGAAAACATCCGAAATTTGAAAAGCGCATGCGCAGTGAAGGGAATCCACTTTATGCCCTGAGACCAAATCTAACGATAGGTGTCAACTCCTCTCTACTTCTAAATTGGTAATTCATCAAGTTCTTTCACACGTTGAAATACGTCGTTCTAATATTGAATAAACTAAAGCCCTTAAATGTAACTTAAACATCTAATTATTAACACAGGCTGCAAACTCCATACACACATGAATATTGCGCAGCTCGCTATCCGACAGAAATAATGCACATCCTACGTCCACAAAGTTCCATTCACGACTGCCAGACGAATAAAACGCATTTCACAAAACAGACTAGACAATACGACACACTGGGCATAAAAATACGTCACGAATTCAAGCGCGTGAAGAGCGTTCACTAACTAATAAAACTCTCAAACACACACAACGTGTGATCAAACATAATATTCAGTCGCAACAATTATTAATGAACTACCGTACTCGACAATAGACAACATTAAGGCTAAAAATAGACTACACCTTTGGAAGTTAAGTCTTAACAGTGCATCCTCTAAAACGAAAAAAAGAATATCCTGGTTTCATTAAGATCGAGACCGCTAAAAGGCCAATCACTGTTATTCTTATTCGATTGCTTACGGTGATAACAAAAAAAAAATAATGTAACATTTTACTGAAAACAACCAAATTATTACCTTTTAATTAAAACTTTAACCAAACAAAAGAAAAACTTCCGGAAAAGTAGTTTTTAAAATTTTTTTAGGCTCGTCATAGGCTTAAAAACTTAGTGACTACGCTGCAAGCGTAGGGGTAAACAGGTCTGCTTTACACAACATAAGTTATTGGTTTTTTTTTTTTTTTTTTTTTTTTTTTGCTGCCCCCTGGGGTGAATGTGTTAAATTTTTTTTAAAGGTTACTGAAATCTTGCGTCCAAATCTTACGTCCAAATCTACACAACATAAGTTATTGGTTTTTTTTTTTTTTTTTTTTTTTGCTGCCCACTGGGATGAATGTGTTAAATATTTATTAAAGGTTACTGAAATCTTGCGTCCAAATCTTACGTCCAAATCTTACGTCCAAATCTTACGTCCAAATCTTGCGTGTGATGGTGTGGAGTGAGGGTGATGTTAGGTTTTAGAAACATGCATTTTGGGATTGCACAGAAGTTGAGGGAGCAAAGTGGGGGTGGAGAATGGCGCCTAGCAGAGAGTGGCGTAATAATATGGCGGTGGGGCAGTCCGCACTTTTTTCTTTAGATTAATGGACCGCATTTTGGACCAACTGTAGAGCGTTTTTCATGGAATGGGACGGAAAAAACTTGGCTATCCCCGGGTGACATTATCCCTAGCTATACCACTAGCTACAACATTAGCTACACAACTAGCTACACCACTAGCTACACCACTAGCTACACCAGTAGCTGCACCACTAGCTGCACCACCAGTTACACCACTAGCTGCACCACTAGTTACACCACTAGCTACACCACTAGCTACACCACTAGCTACACCAGTAGCTGCACCACTAGCTGCACCACCAGTTACACCACTAGCTGCACCACTAGTTACACCACTGGCTACACCATTAGCGGCACCACTAGTTACACCACTGGCTGCTTTCAGATGTTTTGAAAAGGGTGGAGTGAGAGGACAGGAGAGGATGAGCAAAGAAGGTCGAAACTGACGCTCTGGGTCATCTTGTGAGATATACATGAGCGTCAATGATCAAAAATGTGTTTATAAACAATGCAACGTTCTCAAGTTGTGTAGAACGTCACGACACAAACCACTCACTAAAGTTGTGTAGAACGTCACGACATAAACCACTCACTAAAGCTGTGTAGAACGTCACGACACAAACCACTTACTCAAGTTGCGTAGAACGTCACGACATAAACCACTCACTAAAGCTGTGTAGAACGTCACGACACAAACCACTTACTCAAGTTGCGTAGAACGTCACGACACAAACCACTTACTAAAGTTGTGTAGAATGTCACGACAAAGCCCATTCCTATGACTGAGCCCCAGAGATGCACTCCGGTTACTGCAATGAGAACATTTTAAACCTGTGATTATTAATTTTGTGGAGGAGAAATAAAATAAATATTTTTTAAAACGCTTCAGTTTTCTTTACCTTTTGATTAAATCTTTTGTGATTTCATAACAATCGTTATTGAAATCAAGTTAGGGATCGTCCATCAAGTACGTCAACAATTTGTAAGCATTTTTTTTACCCCCCCCCCCCTTTATCAACAACTGTCAAACTTTGGATGACCTCCCTTATTTAATTATGTCAACATTATATGCCCCCCCAAAAAAAAAAAAAAAAAAAAAGAAAGAAAAAAGAATTATAATATAAATAATTTTATGAATACATTTTTCTTTTGTACTGATCTATTTCAATGGCACATACGATTGTAGGGAAATCATTTGATGACACGTTTAGCTTGTTCATCAAGTTAAAAAAGGTTTTACATTTAAATTTTATAATGCAGAATCAATTAAAAGGTTGTTAAGGACTAAATATCATTGTTTGTGGAAGTATAGATATGATTATTGTCAGTATAGCTGACAGTTATAGTATAGTTTCTAGCTGATATTATCTTCCCATGGAGTAGCCAGGTGTTGCTGTATCGTAACAACAGGCATCAAGGACATCATTTGTGTAGGGAAGGGGGCATTTGACCCCCCCCCCCCGATTTTGCTGGTTTTATTTAAATTGCCATGTACTGTGGCACCTCCAGTAATAAACAACTTAACATGCCGACCAAGTTTTGGTTTTGACCCCCCCCCCCCTTTTTCCCCTGAAAAAACCCTAAAATCATGCCCCTGATGGGCATAATCTATAGTAGCTGATTTATCATTTTCATCTTGTGGAACTGATACACCAGACAAGTCAACATCATCCTTATCTAACCATTCAGCACTTAAAATAGAAGTATTTTCTGTGTGAGCAGTAATTGTCATAAGCTCTCTCAGTCTTTGAGTTGGTTTAGTTGTTATGAACACCGATGAGTTGTTTTTTTATTTTAATTGAACACCGTGTACAATGATGTGTGATGTGTTAATCATTCTAGGGAACGGGTTAAGAGAAAAATGACAGGTGAAGAGATGACAACTTTTGACTTCTCTTGCACTAACAAAGTGTGCTAACATTCTGACCTGCCATCTGCAGTGCACAGACAGACACACATTAAATAACTCTTCTATTGTTAAAAGCCTATTCATATATGACTATTTACACTCATTAACTTGTTTAAAACAATGTAAGTACCAGTCAATTTTTAAGATTAAAATTCTAATAGAGAAAACAAGATTGTTGACTAATCTAAACCCCCTTTCCTCCCCCTTGTCAACAACGGTCAAACATTTCTAACCCGCCCCCCCCCCCGCAATTTTGTTGACGTAATTTATGGACGCCCCCTTAAGAAAATAATAGAATCAAAGATCAAGATGACGAGGAAGACTCTAGAAGAAAGTTCGACAAGGATGTAATAAAGATGTAATAAAGATTGGAAAGAGATTGGAGTCGTTACAGAAGGCAGCAAGACCGAAAAACTTGATTTAAAGAAATTGTTAACGAGCTTTGCTCCAGCAGGAGTTCTAGAGGAAAAGAAGAAGCAGAAGGAATATAATTATAAATTAATTTCAGAAAGTAATTTTTAAAAAATTTAAGAGCTTTTTTTCAGAAAACATATCATTTTAAAATACATTTTTCAAGAAATGGAACCATTCTTATTTTTAAAAAAAATATATGCCAAACAGAAAGAAGCAAGAGAAATACACCCTTCCCCGACCCCAAAAAAAAACCCCCCCCCCCAAAAAAAAAAAAAAAAAAAAAAAAAAAAAAAAAAAAAAAAAAAAAAAAAAAAAAAAAAAAAAAAAAAAAAAAAAAAAAAAAAAAAAATAAAACATACTATTTTAAAATAAATTTTTCAAGAAATGGAACCATTCTTATTTTTAAAAAAAATATATGCCAAAAAGAAAGAACCAAAAGAAATACCCCCTTCCCCGACCCCGAAAAAAGCCCCCCCCCCAAAAAAAAAAAACAACAAAAAAAAAAAACAACAACAACAAAAACAACAACAACAAAACAACAACAACAACAAAAACATATTAAAAAACTTGAATCTGGTAACACTATTCTATAATCATAACCGGGTGACTCACCTGCATTGAGAGCCAACGCTGGAGCATACAGGAGAAACGCCATGTAGATCAGCTGAAGGAACCAAAAAAAAATGGTTACCGGAAATTTGTTTGAAAGAAATTTTGACGCCGGAAAATTGATCGACGAAAGTTTGTTTAATCGAACCGAAATTTGGTCGATTTTTTTTCTCCAGTTCTCACGATCAAATTTTGCGTCAAATTTCTTTTTAAACGCACTATAATATAGTAAAACATAATACTGCGTTCAAAAAGAAATTTGACGCAAAATTTGATCGAGTGAACTCAAAATAAAATTCGACCGAATTTCCGTTCGATCAAATTTCCGTCTATCAATTTTCCGTCGGCGTAATTTCTTTCAAACAAATTTCTGGATACGAAAAAAATTGGCCTGCATAATTTAGTGATTACTTCACATGTTGGTGTCTTTTGGAACTATAGCTTCAGTCTTAGGGCAAATATCTAAGATCTTCGCTACATTTGCGGCGGTACAGCCGAGCAGATTTAACATTTAAAATTAGGAACTTCAAATAAGTGCAAAATGCGGTTGTTAAAACTGCACTTGGAAATATCTAATTAATAGCATTTGTTCGTTATTTTAATAAAAAAATGTTCTGAAATAATATTACTTACCGTCTGTAAAATTAGAATATAGCAACCAAACAGGCTTGTAGCTCGATTGAATCTCATCTGGAGATACTGAAATTTGAAACAAAATTCTTTGTAAAATTCTTTGTTACTGATCAAGGTCAGTGCCGTCTTAAGGCATGGGGACCACTGGGCACGGGCCCACGACCTCGCGCTTCTAGGAGGCCTCGCGCTTCTAAGAGGCTCACTCTTTCAGGGGCATCATGCTTTACATATTCTTACAGAATATTGAACTATTTTGGCAATTTCATTTTATTTAAAAGTCAGCGGCCAGCACGTTTCACCAATTTCAACTCACGATGTCAGCATATCGTTAATATTGTAAATGTGAATCACAAGTTGGGATGATTGACCCTCTCGCCTCTCCTTAGCACGGCCCTGAGTATGTAGAGGGTTAGGGGCATCAGTGCATTACTGTGCCGAGGGTCTCCGCTGCTGTAAAGACGTCATGACCAAGGATACTCAAGTGAAACATCTCACAATATGGCAGGTTGCCCAAGTGAAACATCTCACAATATGTCAGGTTGCCCAACTAAAACATCTCACAATATGTTAGGTTGCCCAATTAAAACATCTCACAATATGTCAGGTTTCCCAATTAAAACAGCTCACAATATGTTAGGTTGCCCAAGTGAAACAGCTCAAAATATGTCAGGTTTCCCAAGTAAAACATCGCACAATATTGCAGTCAAACAATCAACTTCGTTCTTTTTGGGTAGATCCTTGACAAGTCCGTACGAGTGAGTTTCTTTCGTGAAATTCGTTCACACGTCACGTGTATACGCCGGAATCCCATTAAAACCGGACACGAGCCCTATAACAGGAATATCGTAAAGTTTAATCCGTCTAGTCTATCACCTGGTCGTGCAATAATTCAAGGCAAAGCGCTGCTCGTTAGAGGAAAACGTTCACAGCCATCTGACATAAAAATCTAGACACAAACTGTCAACCGAACAGAACGTACACAGAGACCGGTCTAGACTCTACGTCACAGATACAAAAATCTCGTCATGAATGCGTCACAAGCCCCGAGGAGCCAAAACGTTCATTAACGAAAATAACATTTCCCCCCCCCCCCCTACTTCCATTCCTAACAGAACGTACACAGAGACCGGTCTAGACTCTACGTCACAGATACAAAAATCTCGTCATGAATGCGTCACAAGCCCCGAGGAGCCAAAACGTTCATTAACGAAAATAACATTTCCCCCCCCCCCTACTTCCATTCCAGAATATAACATTTCCTCCAACTTCCATTCCAGAATCTAACATTTCCTCCCATTTCCATTCCAGAATCTAACATTTCCTCCCATTTCCATTCCAGAATCTAACATTTCCTTCCAACTCCCATTCAAGAATCTAACATTTCAATCCGCTTCAATTCCAGAAATTAACATATCCTCCCACTTCCATTCCAGAAATTCACACCCCGCCCCCCAAACACTCACAGAGTTAATTCGATAACCATAAAAATTTACCGAATAAAAATTCAATTTGAGACCCCTTGGAAAAAAAAAATTAATATGGCATTTCCCCAGAATGTTTTAGAACCCCTGAAATATTAAAATTGTATTTATAGCCTCAGTGGCGTAAGCCTAACGCTCACTACAATATAAGTTGCCTTTAATTGGCTTTGCATTAAGAATGTAAGATAGCGGGACATCGCTTTTGTCCGTAGCTTTAACACACACACACTATACCGTGTTAATTAAATGTGTTACTTTCCCGCTGACCTTATGACCCGTAATGGCCACACAAATGAAATGTGTTTAACTTGGCATCAGCAAAATCATAAAAACAAAAAAATTCATAGCAGTCATAGAGTAATCATAGTTTATTTTAACACATGATTCTTTTCAACAGCGTAAACAACGCATCGACTCTCAACTCATTGAATTTAAAGCTTAGTCTACCTCCTCGACAAAATCAGAACACACTACACATGTAAAGTTAACACAGCTCACCTCAACAAAATCTAAAATTGGTTAATTATGCGGCACTCGTGGCTCTTAAAATTTGAGCACCCCTGGCTCACATTACATTATGATTCAAGTGCATCACAAAAGTCATGAAAACGATAACCTCTCCTGCTCCCACCTCATGGAATATGTTCATCTCGTCAAAATCAACAATAATTTTTAAAAAATCCACTGTGTAACACTATCAACAATATTACCCCAGTCATTACATAATGTTGTTTTTTTATGGATCAACTCGTGACACTATCAACAATATTACCCCAGTCATTACATAATGTTGTTTTTTTATGGATCAACTCGTGACACTATCAACAATATTACCCCAGTCATTACATAATGTTGTTTTTTTATGGATCAACTCGTGACACTATCAACAATATTACCCCAGTCATTACATAATGTTGTTTTTTTATGGATCAACTCGTGACACTATCAACAATATTACCCCAGTCATTACATAATGTTGTTTTTTTATGGATCAACTCGTGACACTATCAACAATATTACCCCAGTCATTACATAATGTTGTTTTTTTATGGATCAACTCGTGACACTATCAACAATATTACCCCAGTCATTACATAATGTTGTTTTTTTATGGATCAACTCGTGACACTAATTACAAAAATATCGCTACCGGTGGCACTACGACCTTCCGCATCGTACGTCCATTTAAAAGATCATTGCCAATAACTACCACTCTGTTCACTCTGCGTCCCCTCCTCCCACTCCCTTGGGACTCTTTGAGACAACCTCACAACTTAACATCGTGGTCCTCTGTCACTACTGGCCTTGTAGGGCTCTGTCCTGATCCACCACATTCTTCCATTCAGACATCATCCCCAATGTCACTAGTGGCCTTGTAGGGCTCTGACCTGATCCACCACAATCTTCCATTCAGACATCATCCCCAATGTCTATACTGGCCTTGTAGGGCTCTGTCCTGATCCACCACATTCTTCCATTCATACATCATCCCCAATGTCACTACTGGCCTTGTAGGGCTCTGACCTGATCCACCACAATCTTCCATTCAGAAATCGACCCCAATGCCACTACCGCCCATGTAGGGCTCTGGCCTGATCCACCACATTCTTCCATTCAGACATCATCCCCAAATGCCACTACTGGCCTTGTAGGGCTCTGACCTGATCCACCACATTCTTCTATTCAGACATCATCCCCAATGTCACTACCGCCCATGTAGGGCTCTGTCCTGATCCACCACATTCTTCCATTCAGACACCATTCCCAATGCCACTACCGCCCATGTAGGGCTCTGTCCTGATCCACCACATTCTTCAATTCAGACACCATTCCCAATGCCACTACCGCCCATGTAGGGCTCTGTCCTGATCCACCACATTCTTCCATTCAGACATCATCCCCAATGTCACTACTGCCCATGTAGGGCTCTGTCCTGATCCACCACATTCTTCCATTCAGACACCATTCCCAATGCCACTACCGCCCATGTAGGGCTCTGTCCTGATCCACCACATTCTTCCATTCAGACACCATTCCCAATGCCACTACCGCCCATGTAGGGCTCTGTCCTGATCCACCACATTCTTCCATTCAGACACCATTCCCAATGCCACTACCGCCCATGTAGGGCTCTGTCCTGATCCACCACATTCTTCAATTCAGACATCATCCCCAATGTCACTACTGCCCATGTAGGGCTCTGTCCTGATCCACCACATTCTTCCATTCAGACACCATTCCCAATGCCACTACCACCCATGTAGGGCTCTGACCTGATCCACCCCATTCTTCCATTCAGACATCATCCCCAATGCCACTACCGCCCATGTAGGGCTCTGG
The DNA here is from genome assembly GCA_964033795.1 of Lymnaea stagnalis. Classification (NCBI taxonomy): domain Eukaryota; kingdom Metazoa; phylum Mollusca; class Gastropoda; family Lymnaeidae; genus Lymnaea; species Lymnaea stagnalis. The sequence continues at coordinate 41,993 of CAXITT010001177.1, read as the reverse complement.
CCTGATCCACCACATTCTTCCATTCAGACATCATCCCCAATGCCAATACCGCCCATGTAGGGCTCTGGCCTGATCCACCACATTCTTCCAAAGACCGATGTTTGGTTTATCGTCTTCATCCACGTAACCCATTTGATCTAAATCCGTCTCCACATCATCCACCCATCCATAGTTCAGTCTTAAGCCTTCTCCCTCTTGTTTTCTGTCTGTAAACTCCTAGCGTGCCTTTTTAATGTGGCATCCTCTCGGGGCGTGCTGTCCAATGCCTTTTTTTCAGCTGGTTGCCACGACTGTGGTTGTTTTATCGTAAAACTCGTATATTTCCTGATTTGTTCATTTTACAGAGTCTCCTAAATAGACCATAATGTTGATGGACGAGAGAAACTCGATTTTAGTTTAATTAATATTCCTCCCCACACACACAAAAAGAAAACACGATTGCGTCCGGGTAATATGTAAATTTTCTTGAAGTTTGAGTGGCACCTGACTGTAAACTGGGTGAGAGAACAATAGGAGACTGTGTTGCACGTTGGGGTCTACACACCGACTCATTACAGGGTAATACCGATCTTGGCAGTGCGTGCCTCGCGATGTAAACATTAGCTTAACTCCAGGACATTGTATGCAAATATGCGGACATGGTGGTTGGCGCCACACATTACAAGAGTTGCCGTGAAACGGGTGTCGGGTTTGGTCCTGGTGAAACGGGGACGTGACTGCCGGGCCGACCTGTTCAGCAAGGTCATGCTGATGTACCTGATGGCTTAATTAAAATCAAGCTGAACAATGAGTTTTTATTATGAGTTAATGATATTTTCTGAATGCGATCAGGTATTGGAATCTAGGGGGGTTTGGGTTGGGGGGGGGTATTTTTCAATCCAAGTACTTTCTGATTCTCTGAGCGTTGAGAAATGTTTGTTTATACGGGTCAATAAAGTGTTTACGTCTATCTAAGTGAAACTATAACGCAACTCCTAGTTGTCTTTGTTCATTTGTGTAGGTAACACAAATCATAAAATCAGAGATTGTATCATAGCGTACAGACAGCTGTTGACACATATCATAAAGTCAGAGATTGTATCATAGTGTACAGACAGCTGTTGACACATATAAAGTCAGAGATAGTATCATAGCGTACAGACAGCTGTTGACACATATCATAAAGTCAGAGATTGTATCATAGCGTACAGACAGCTGTTGACACATATCATAAAGTCAGAGATTTTATCATAGCGTACAGACAGCTGTTGACACATATCATAAAGTCAGAGATTGTATCATAGCGTACAGACAGCTGTTGACACATATCATAAAGTCAGAGATTGTATCATAGTGTACAGACAGCTGTTGACACATATCATAAAGTCAGAGATAGTATCATAGCGTACAGACAGCTGTTAACACGTATCATAAAGTCAGAGATTGTGTCATACCGTACAGACAGCGGTTGACACATATCATAAAGTCAGAGATTGTATCATAGCGTACAGACAGCTGTTAACACATATCATAAAGCTAGAGATAGAATCATACCATACAGACAGCTGCTAACACATATCATAAAGCTAGAGATAGAATCATACCATACAGGCAGCTGTTGACACATATAAAGCTAGAGATAGAATCATACCATACATGAAGCTGTTAACACATATCATAAAGTTAGAGATAGTATCACACCATGCAGGCAGCAGTTGACACATTACATTAACGGTCAGGTAAAGACTCAAGACGAGAGACAGTCAGAAATTGACAATGCCATTTTATTGCGGTACTCAAATTGTTTGAGACAACGGGCAACAAGGTCTCTGGCCTATGGTTTATAAATCATGTTGTGGAATGCTTTCAAAATACGTTGGGTCAAACCGCGGGCGTAGGAAGAGTGGGGCGGCATTGATTTTTGGGTGGCATCTTCGATCCACTCTATGTACTTTATAGAAGTTTCTTAATTGCGTACGTAGTATGCGCCGTGGTTTTCGTTAAATAAGGGCGCCAAAATCAATGACCGCCCTGTGTGTTACAAGTCTAGCTACTCCACGGCGTTAAATGATAACATAAAGTATTCATGGCTTTACTTCCTATTTAAAACACAAATTTGCTTAAAAGTCAGTTATGTGAAATGTAAATTGTTTATCTTCATTTTAACAATAGAGACTTGGTACATTTACATGAACTAACAGAGTTCAAATTTTCACCAATGGTTCCACTGGTTGAATTGTATTCTTAAAATGTAGCTCTCCTTCATCAGAGCCGAATTAAACCCCCTTGGATGCCAAAAGAACGTAAACATTTTTTTCCCCCCCCCCCCCCCATATTACATCTAACTCAATATATTAAAAAAAAACAATGAACCATGAAATACATCTTTTATTGACAGAAACAGATCTTGCACTCAAGAAAGAATAAAGTGTTTCAATAGAGTTAACATTATTTATTCAAAACAGGTTTTCTCCTAAATTTACCAATTGCAAATTCTTCTTTTATAGTATCACTAAAACCAATTTTCCCGTAACAAAACTGCCTCTGCACTCAGTAAAGATAAAGCCTCCAACTAACCTTCCTTGTTGTGTAGTTGTTTAGTTGAGGGTCTTTAAAGGTAACAGAAAATGAATGATAGGCTGAGCAATTGGTTTGCAGAATCAATGAATCTAATTTTAATGGTAATTTAACAAAAACAATCTTCATGTTAGAGGGGGGGGGGTTCATGACCCAAGACCCCCCTGACCAGCTACGCATAACATAAGAATGATACAGCTGAAGTTCAGCGGCAAAAATATCGTCCAAGACCTCTTGGCAATCATTAACACAAATTTCACGACCCTAAAATATCTGACCCTTTCAGATAAGGAATAGGTCATATCATATGATACGTTGCTTTGCATGGAAAATCTGTTTGCTATTACTTTCTATATCTCTCCTCTTTTTCTCACTTTTAAGTTTATCAGTCACTTCTAGTCCACCCTCATCATGGGAACTTCAGGTCCAACACCGTAATTAGGTACTTTAGGTCCGCCACCATCATCGGGTAATTCGGTCCACCACTATCATTGAGTACTTTTTAGGTCCGCCACCATCATCGGGTAATTCGGTCCACCACTATCATTGAGTACTTTTTAGGGCCACCACCAAAATTGGGTGCTTTCCTTCTGTTCAAATTTGAGAGCTACCTTGTAATCCACAGCTTTACTTTGAGAGCTACCTTGTAATCCACAGCTTTACTGTGTAATGCTTCTAAATTTTAAGAGTAAGATTTCAATGTTATTGCTGTAACCAAAGCATGCCACCCAACTAATGTCATAGCATGTCACATCATATGCCACCCCACTTATGTCGTAGCGTGTCACCACCATGTGGCCCCAACTAATGTCATAGCATGTCACCATCATGTGCCCCCCAACTAATGTCATAGCATGTCACCATCATGTGCCCCCCAACTAATGTCATAGCATGTCACCATCATGTGCCCCCCAACTAATGTCATAGCATGTCACCATCATGTGCCCACCCAACTAATGTCCTAGCATGTCACCATCATGTGCCCCCCAACTAATGTCATTGCATGTCACCATCATGTGCCCCTCAACTAATGTCATAGCATGTCACCATCATGTGCCCACCCAACTAATGTCATAGCATGTCACAATTATGTGCCCACCCAACTAATGTCGAAGCGTGTCACCATCATGTGCCACCCAAATTAATTCAACTAACGTCCTAGCATGTCACCCTCATGTGCCCCCCAACTAATGTCCTTGCATGTCACCATCATGTGCCCCTCAACTAATGTCATAGCATGTCACCATCATGTGCCCACCCAACTAATGTCATAGCATGTCACCATTATGTGCCCACCCAACTAATGTCGAAGCGTGTCACCATCATGTGCCACCCAAATTAATGTCAGAGAGTGATCTTAACACACTTTTGTTTCCACCGGCCGGTTGATTTATAAACAAACGAACAAACCAAACGTAACGACTGCACTATGGGGAATAAATGAACTGGCTCTTGGCCGCACTCCAGATGTTAGATTTATTGAATGGGCTATACCGGGTACATAAATATACGTTGGGGGTGTACATGTTGCATTCATATGGGGGCCGTCCATGGTACATACATATGGGGGCTGTACCGGTAACATGCATAGCAAATTGTTTTCTTTTAATTTTTTTTTGCCGCATTCCCTTTTAACGCCCAGTCATGTTAGCAGCGTTGTCAGAGGACAGTGGTTTCAACCTTCCCAATGCCTTTAATACAGTTCCTCATGTTGTGGTGACCCCCCAACCATAAATTATTTTCGTAGCTACTTCATAATTATGCGTTTTCCGATGATCTTACGCGACCCCTGTGTAAGAGTCGCTCGACGTCCAAAGTTGTCGTGACCCACAGGTTTGGAGCCGCTGTCATAGAACTAATCTCTACGTTATGAGAAGTTTAGCTTACAATCTTCGCTTAAGTAACGTAAAACATGCTTTGCGATTTTACCACTAAGGCTCTTCATTTCTAAAAATGTTTGAAATCTTTCCATGGGTCGTCAAAGCTTTGAAGCATCTAGGTAGAAAATGTGTGGTGCCTCCTTTCCCATGGTTGCCTTGACACTGTTAAATTTGCTTAATGGCTAATCCAGGTCTGTCCTTCATACACCAGGTTTGATCTATGATATTTTTTTTTAAAATCATATAACACAGAAGATAAACCTAAAAACATTTGACATATTATACATGACAATTTTTTTAATTTATTTTTTTATTTTAAAATAATTTGTTTATAGAAACCCTCTGGCACTGTAGTTGTTAGCATTATCTACATTCTACGACTATGGTTCTCTGCACAGTGTTTTGCAACTATAATTTTCTGCACTTCTAGAACTATATTTTTCTACAGTTCTAGGAATAAACTTGTCTACATTTCTAGAGCTATTTTTTATTTTTCAGTTCTTGGACCAGGGCCGGGTCTAATAATTGCGGGGCCCTATGGCAAAAACGGATTGCGCGGGGCCCAGTCTGGGTAGGGATAAGGATAATGAGTGAAAATTAAGATTTTGTATTAGAAAGTGGGGCCTATGAAAGTGCGGGGCCCACAGCGGCCGCAAAGGTTGTTGCTGTGGCCTAAGGCCGGCCCTGTCTAGGACTATAGTTTTCTACACTTCTAGGACTAGAGTTTTTATAGTTCTAGGACTTCTGTACTCTGCACAGGACCATAGTTTTCTACACTTCTAGGACTATAGTTTTTATAGTTCTAGGACTTCTGTACTCTGCACAGGACCATAGTTTTCTACACTTCTAGGTCTATTATTTTCTGCACTGCTGTTCTCTGCTCCCTTCATTTCAAAGTTCACCAAGACCTTAGTTTTCACAGCCTTGAAGTTGTCTGAACAAAACACTAGCCTTTTACGGCTTTGGCCCTCGTAAAGAGTTTAATCTATCTCCGTGTCAGTGGCGTAGTCGTGTTGTCTGACCCGAATGATGACATAAATTATAAAATTTGGACGTTTCAATTTTTTTGTTTGTTCCATCGAAACTTTAACGGCTGTGTCTTTTAAGTTCAGAAAAGGCAACCTGACCTAGCGTAATGACTCATTTTATTTGATAAACCCAAGATAATAACTTGGTTGTTCTGAGACGCGCATCAAATATTAATAAACATCCTATCAAACAAAGATGACATCACTATGTGAATGATTAATTTACAACAATTTTTTTTTTATGACATGTTGTTTTTTATGAGGCCCTGGTACCAGTGTTTCATTGGACAACACGACTGCTGTTGGACATGTCCTTATTTAGTGCAGATGTAGACGGGGATAGAGAGGTAATAGACTAAGGACTGAGACTGTAAGCCGGGAATAGAGAGGTAATAGAATCAGGACTGAGACTGTAAGCCGGGAATAGGAGGTAATAGAATAAGGACTGAGACTGTAAGCCGGGAATAGGAGGTAATAGAATAAGGACTGAGACTGTAGGCCAGGGATAGAGAGGTAATAGAATAAGGACTGAGACTGTAAGCCGGGGATAGAGAGGTAATAGAGTAGGGATTGAGACTGTAAGCGGTCCCGAATCCCACCATGAGCCACTCTAGATATAAATATATATATATATATATATATATCTGTATAAATACAGCAGGAAAGGAAGAGGGGTACGGAGGGGGTTGGGGGAGGTCTGTCCAGCGTGGCAATTTTTTCCCCCTTTATATGAATAGCGTCATTTTCTGTCATATATTTTTTTCGAGAAAGAGGGTGTTAAAAAATCTCGACCCGCCCAGGGCGGCACGTGCCCTAGCTGCACCCCTGCATATATAACAGAGTTAAAGTTCTTAATTTTTTCATCACAGATTTCATCAGTAATTTACGCACCTTGATATCAGAGTGGTTTACAACACCAGAAAGAGAAAACTCTTTCAGCATACCTAGGGGAGATGACTCGCACTACTTTACTGCTCTCAACAATGTTTTATTATCAAATATATATCTGTGGTTATTAACAGCAGAGTGACAGTTTTTTAAAAGAAAGTTTCTATCAACCTTTTCGTTTGATAAAATTATCATTATATATATATATATATCAAGGGTTGACGAACACAATCAAAATGAACGAAATAATTAAAACAATAACTTTAAAAAAAAAAAAGTTTTTCTACCAAAGAATAGTTTTCAAGGCACTAACAAGTAGAAAATGGCAGTTGGATGGTCTCATAAAGGAATTGGATGTATTGTGGCGTAACTTAAGTCAATCATTATTCTATTATTCATGAATGTGAAGTTTATTCTATGCTAGCGAGTACCCGGCATGCGTTGCAATGCCACTCTAAGAAAGAAAATGTTTGTGTTTTAATTACGTTTTCTGAAATAACTTTTATATAGACAATTTGTTTTGATTTTTTCCGGCTGGTGCGTACACGAATAAATTAGAATGTTTTTCGACGCGTGAACAGGCCACATACAGCTAGCTGTCCGTGTGAGAAGCTAGGATTTTCAAAATTTTGTCAACACACTTGTAGCGATTGATCCACCCATGCAATAGCTAAGTTTGAAATTATATTTATATACCTCATATTAGGAAAAAAAAACGAATTAAGGGCCCCCGGCCCCAAACGGAATATTGTAAAATGGTTGTACTAATTTAGAAGCCTACTTAATATGTCACGGGGAAACTGAAATGTCGCTATTTGTAATTTGATTAAAATTCCTTACACCCATGCATTAGCTCTGTTTGAAATTGTATTCATATAGCCTATATAAGAAAAGACGAATTTAGGGCCCCGGTTCAAAACGAAATGTTTCAAAATGGTTGTACTAATTGAGGAGCCTTTGTGGGCGTAAGCAAAACAACTCACCAAAGTTTTATCGCAATCGGATGAATGGTATAGGAATGCATACGTAGATTATATTTACCTAGCTCATATAAGAACAAATAACGAATTTAAGGCCCCCGGGCCCCAAACGGAATAATGTACAAGTTTGTAAAAATTCATGAAAATTTTCGGGCCTGCGGACAACAACTCACCAAAATTTCATCGCAATCGGTTGAATGGTATACGAGCACATACGTGACACACATACAGACATTCATTTTTATATGATGGATGTCAGGACTGCAAAGTTGTCTGATGATTTATGTTAGCTATGGTACAATCAGGAGATTGCCATATGTTACAGTATCCACTAAACACTGGAGGTCGTAACTTCGTACTCCCTTCCCTTACCAATTCCCCAATGACTTTCCTAGGCTATCGAACCGTTGGACAGACAGCGACAGAAAACTCTATTACTCTGAAAATATTTTAATATTCCTTGAGAATACGGAAATCTTATTGTTCGTGGCCGATGCCGTGTTTCGCGTCCATTTCTTTAAAATAAATAGTTAAAAATCAAATCTCTCCGTGGAAGTAAAATCTCGGGAAGGGAAAGACCCAGAGCAGTGGTCGGCAAACTCATTAGTCAAAAGAGCCAAAATCAGCAGCAGGTCGATTGAAAAAATGTTTGAGAGCCAAATTTCTTTTTTAATACCTCTCAAGAGCCATGTTTTCGGAGTCGAAACCAATTTGTGCCTGAATGGCCGAGCCACACTCAGGTCGCAAAAGAGTCGCATGCAGCTCACGAGACGCGATTTTACGACCACTGACCTAGGAAAATGAAAGACCTAGGGAAGGGAAAGAAACAGGAAAGGGAAAGACCTATAGAAATGAAAGACCTAGGGAAGGGAAAGACCTATGGAAATGAAAGACCTAGGGAAGGGAAAGACCTATGGAAATGAAAGACCTAGGGAAGGGAAAGACCTATGGAAATGAAAGACCTAGGGAAGGGTAAGAAACAGGGACGGGAAAGACCTATAGAAATGAAAGACCTAGGGAAGGGAAAGACCTAGGGAAGGGAAAGACCTAGAGAAATGAAAGACCAGGGAAAGGAAAGACCTATGGAAATTAAACACCTAGGGAAGAGAAAGACCTAGGGAAATGAAAGACCTAGGGAAGAGAAAGACCTAGGGAAAGGAAAGACCAGGGAAAGGAAAGAACTATGGAAATGAAAGACCTAGGGAAGGGAAGAAACTAGGAAAGGGAAAGGTCCATGAAAGGGTAAGACGTAGAGAAGTGAAAGGCCCAGAGAGATGAAAATGGCTGTGCTTACTGTTCCCCCTTCGCCCCATAGACACATCCTTTGTGTGTGGAGATTTTGCAATGATATTATCGCTGATTTTGTGTGAATGAGATATGAAAACATTTAAATATTTGTTAAATTGTAACTATCCCATAAAATATAAATAACTAAATTATATCCTTACCTCGAATGTACTGGTTAATTTTAAAGTGAGAGCCTTACTTATAATTTACTGCTTGCTTCAAAGTGAGAGCCTTACTTATAATTTACTGCTTGCCTCAAAGATAGAGCCTTACTTAGAATGTAGCGGTTACCTTAAAATGTGAAAGCCTTACCTCGAATGTGCTGGTGACATCTAAGTTGTAGAAAAAAGGAATGACCACGTGGGCAGAGAACGCTATGGCCGAAATAAAAGCGGCGATCAGCCACCAGAACATGGTGTTGTAGTTGTAGATTTCCGCCGGGTTGCCCAGCAGGGTCAGAGCCGACATGAAGGTCACCATCAAGGACATGGCCACCGGGAAGACGCTCATGTTCCTCCCGCCCAGCAGGAACTCGTCGGTTGTGTTCTTCTTCCGGTCAGCTATCGCGAATCCGACTCCGATGCCGGCCGAGACGAGGAGCGTCATGGAGAACAGGACGTAGTCAGCTACTCCAAAGTTCTTCACGACTCCAGTAAATATGCTGTAGTCATTTTCAGCCATTTTCACGTTTCAACTGATCAAGTTTATAAGTTGACACAGTCAGCTCTGCGTACGTACGTCCACCGTTCAAGTAAGCTGCACTAAGCTTGGAAGTTGTGGCATCAGGGTTACTTAAGAGGTAAAGGGTTGTGTCAGGGTTACTTAAGAGGTAAAGGGTTGTGTCAGGGTTACTTAAGAGGTAAAGGGTTGTGTCAGGGTTACTTAAGAGGTAAAGGGTTGTGTCAGGGTTACTTAAGAGGTAAAGGGTTGTGTCAGGGTTACTTAAGAGGTAAAGGGTTGTGTCAGGGTTACTTAAGAGGTAAAGGGTTGTGTCAGGGTTACTTAAGAGGTAAAGGGTTGTGTCAGGGTTACTTAAGAGGTAAAGGGTTGTGTCAGGGTTACTTAAGAGGTAAAGGGTTGTGTCAGGGTTACTTAAGAGGTAAAGGGTTGTGTCAGGGTTACTTAAGAGGTAAAGGGTTGTGTCAGGGTTACTTAAGAGGTAAAGGGTTGTGAGCAACACGCGTTTGCTTTCATCCCTTAAAAATACAATACACATAATTTCGAACAATACTTTCATTCTATAAAACATTATTAAGCACTTATCGGTAAACTCATTTCTGTAGATAAATTTAATTTTAAAACTTTTTGTACAATGATGGCGGCATGTAATAACACAGCGTTGTCTAAAACAGAGCCCCTATGAATGACGTGATCGGAATGCCTACGTTTGTCCTGTTTCTACCAGTAGGTCTTCAGGCTCTTAGAATTACGTCATGTGACCGTAGGGTCCTGACCTCAAGACTTCAAATTCTATACACTGACCTTCCAAAAATTCATACGTTACTAAGCTTTCCCCTCTATCATATTATTGTATTTTACTAACTAGGGAAAATGAAATGATGGACTTCTTCCACTCAAGATCGTATCCTGAAAGTTCTCTTATCTCGGCACTCAATCGTACCAGCACTATCACACGGAATGATGTTTCAAAACCTCGTCCAAAAAAACAAAAATGAAGATCGAACAAAACTCATACTAACCTACCACCCTCACAGTTTGACTGCCCAAAAAAATCATAAAGAATCGACACATACTTCTTGCTGAATCCGACACTACCAGGGTATTCTCATTCCCTCCACTTATTGTCTTCAGTTGAAACAAAAATCTAGGTGATCCTCTGGTTCACAGTCGCCTTAGTGCTGACCCGTCTTAGGTTGGAACTAAACCATTCTCAAGAAGCCATTGTAGGACACTCTAAACCAAAACCATTAGCCTCCCTAAGTGTAATTTAACTATCAAAGAGGGCTTGTTAGACAAAACGTCATCTTTGCGAATGTGTGCCATACTTGTCGCTCCTGATATATAGGCGAAGCTGGAAGAAGTTATCGGATAGGTTCACTGAACATCTTCGTGAATCGTGATATTGAACCGGGCAAACGTTCCTTGTTCTCATCCCATTTCAATGGAGATAAACACAAAGAGACTTTAGATTTATCCATCAAGGCACTGATTTCCTGCACTAACACACCAGCGAGAGTTAGAAGAAAAAACAAATCAAATTAGCTTTACGGCACAATATCCCTATATAGAATTAATCAAATACTCTCCTACTAGTGGTCCTCAATTTCCATGTATTTTTTTAAAAACTTCATATATTTTACAAAGTCCAAAATATTTTTGTTCGTTAAAATCTTTTTTTTCGCAGTGATAATATATACATTCTTTTACTTTATGTAATCTTGTTTTTGGAAAAACCAACTTCCGTCATTATCATCAATGGTGACCACTTAAGTTTTTTTTTAAAAACTACTTTTTAAAATTTCTTGTTATTTCTTCATTTGTTCTGTCTGCCGAAACGTTCTTCTTTTACTGTCCCATTTTTCTACTTTCAATCGACCACATACCTTGTTTTATTTTACCCATTAACCTTAATAACGATTTCACCATCTTATCAGAAATCAAAACGTTTGAATTTGTTGAGCTGACAAATATAAAAAAGCAACACAATGTTATGCCCATTCCCATCATAGCTTAATGAGGTAGCTACACCCTCACAGTTCCAATCACACTTTGTCATAATGAAGAATACATTGCCACACAATTCTAGTCCAAATCCCATCGTAGCTTAATGAGGTAGCCATACCCTCACAGTTCCATTCACACTTTGTCATAATGAAGAATACATAGCCACACAATTCTAGTCCAAATCACATCGTAGCTTAATGAGGTAGCCACACCCTAACAGTTCCAATCACATCGTAGAATAATGAAGTAGTCACACAATTCTAGTCCCAATCACGTCGTAGAATAATGAAGTAGCCACACAATCCTAGACCCAATCACATCGTAGCATAATGAAGTAGCAGCCCCATCATGTTCACAATCACATTGTAGCACACTAAAGTAGTAACACAACCCAAGTCCCAATCACATCATACCATACAAGGTAATTGTAATTACACAAAATCAAAATCTATTAATATCTCCCCATCCCGTCACATCGGTAATGATATCCATTAATCATCATCCCGCGGGCCATCTGCTGTGCAGGCCTGGTCTAGCCCAGGACAAGGGCAGTGGGCCATCTGCTGTGCAGGTCTGGTCTAGCCCAGGACAATGGCAGTGGGCCATATGCTGTGCAGGCCTGGTCTAGCCCAGAGACAATGGCAGTGGGCCATATGCTGTGCAGGCCTGGTCTAGCCCAGAGACAATGGCAGTGGGCCATATGCTGTGCAGGCCTGGTCTAGCCCAGGACAATGGCAGCGGGCCATATGCTGTGCAGGCCTGGTCTAGCCCAGGACAATGGCAGCGGGCCATATGCTGTGCAGGCCTGGTCTAGCCCAGAGACAATGGAATATCAGCGTACTTTTTGTTATAAGTCTGCATATATTACACAAATAAATTTGACTTATTAAGAAAAAATGATCTACTATACAAATGTTGATCAACCGGACTTAGCTAGCAGATTAAATATAGATCAGATGGCAGGAAAATAGACGTAGCTTAGCAAGCTAAATGAGCCTTGCAAAACTTAAACAAAGCTAAGAATTCTGGGGGTAAACGTCTACTTTAGGTTTCGGTGGCTCTCAAAAAAAAAACAACAAAAAAAACGACAATGTAGGTGCAGGTGAACAGGTAGCCTGATGGCTTCACGTGAGGACAGTAATCCACGTCGGAAACCATGTCATACACGTTTTCAATGTTTGCATTTAATCAGAATTGGACAACGAGTCCAAAGAAAAGGTTAGGGTTATATTAACATCGTGAAAGAAACGATGCCAAAAAAAATGTCTCATAAAAGATTGATCATTGTTCATGAACTTTATGTTTGTGAATCTTTGATGTTTGAAGTCTCAGAAGAGTCAACTTTTTGTCTCTTGAAAAGAAAGTGGCTTGGAATATATTCAATCCATTAAATGGTATCAATAATTGATAATGAAGTTAATGAATCCAAATTTTTCCATTATGAGCAATTCAAATGAAATGTTCATTCATAATTCGCGTCAAATCAAATAGCTTAATTCCTTTTAGATGTCTCTCTGGAAATACTTCTGATAGAGAGGGGGAGAGAGCGAAACAGAGAGAGAGGCGGAGAGAGATATAGATAGAGAGAGAGACGGAGAGAGAGAAAGAAAAAGAGAGAGAGAGAGAGAGACGGAAAGAGAGAGTCGAAGAGAGAGAGAAATAGAGGTAGCGAGACCGATATATATATATATGGAGAGAGAGAGAGAGAGAGACGAAGAGAGAGATTAGATAGATAGATAATGAGAGAGATAGAGAGACAGAGACGGAGAGAGAAAGAAAGAGAGGGCGAGAAAGAGAGAAAGAAAGAGAGAGAAATAACGGGAGATGGAGTGAGAGGGAACCTTATGAACAGCGTTGCATTTTCCAAACAAGCAATAGAATCTGCTGTAAAATGCATCGACACATTTCCCCCATATTCTTAAGATGTTTTTATTTTTTAAATATAGAGAGAACTATGCGTTTGATTAAATGAAGGGAAAAAAATCAATTGATTAAAATAACCATTATTTTTTTTTTACTGGTAATATACTAGTCTTCTTATTGATTTCGGTACTTCGACGCCCTCATATCAATCCCATGAGACTAAAGTTGATATCAAAATCCCACAACATAAAGTAAATACAACACATCGCCGCACAATCGTCTACGTTAGTTCCACATCCACGGATCCCCACACTTTACGAATAAAGCACCTCTTAAATAAATCCTTAAGTAATAACTTATCACACCATGGGGTCAGTTGGCTATTCGGACGCTGTATGCAAATTTATCTACGCTTCACTGATTTAACCTTCATGTCATAACATAATTAACGAGAAGCAGAGATTTCAGAGCATGTTCAGTTGACTTATTTTCCCTGTTCAATGTTTAAACTGTCGGAAATAGTTTGGTCAAAGATTGACGACCTATGAAAAACGCTAAAACCTCTCTTACTGTTTGTTGAAGATTAACTATAAATGAATAAATGTTGCGCAGCTTCTTGTGGTAACCCGTTTTATCCACCCTCCTAACAAAACAGCACTTTAAACAAAATAATGCCACCAAAACGAGTAACACAACTGAGCATACAATCCACGTAATGATAATAAAGGTCTCGTCTCAGAGTTTATGTTTATGATCATAAAGCATACGGTGAAAGGTGACGTGAGACAATCATAAACTCAAACAAGAAAGCCAGGGAATGACAATAACGGAGAGTGTCCCTGCTGGTGGCGGCCCTTTGACAAGGTACGCCGGCCACTTAGGTGTTGCTCCCAGGCTTTCGACAGTCTCATATCAGGGACGTGGGGAGGGGGGAATGGAGAGGGGTAATATAGGTAAGTGGGACCGGGGGGGGGTTGGGGGGTGGGTCAGACTGGTACATAACTGTATTCTTTAAAAAAACCAAAAAAACCTGAACTTGCTTCATGTGCCCATGCCGCTTCGCCTGTCACCAGGTAATGCATTACAGAGCTGGCTTGGGGGCTCGTCTTGGTTCGTTCATTGGGGGGGGGTGGGGGGGTGGGTCAGACTGGTACATAACTGTATTCTTTAAAAAAACCAAAAAAACCTGAACTTGCTTCATGTGCCCATGCCGCTTCGCCTGTCACCAGGTAATGCATTACAGAGCTCGCTTGGGGGCTCGTCTTGGTTCGTTCATTTCTCGGGACTAGCACATAGGTCGTTTTTCGGACAATATGAGTTCGACAAGAAAATGTGTCTTATCTCCCTTGGGGTTGACCTTTTGCCTGATTTTGGACAATTATTGTCGAAGGAGGTCGGTCAGCGATGACAACGATTGTGGACCTTAAATTGTGTCCCACCTTACATTGTGTCTCACCTTACATTGAGTTCCACCTTACATTGTGTCACATTCGTTACAATGTGGAGCAGGCAAAAGACGCTCCTATCAGGGGCGTAACGAAGTCTGATTAGGACAGAAACGTTTTCTATACCGTACTGTACAATCGGCAGCAGACTTTCAAAAGGGTAGGCGTCAGTACCTAATCTGCTTGAGTCGTGACTCCATTTTATAGAAGTAAAGACCCATGGATTGGTAACATATTCGTTTCACAGCAGCGAGCAGAGTACCCTTGTAGCATGATTGCCTTTTATAAACAGTGTACCCTTGTAGCATGATTACCTTTTATAAATAGTGTATCCTTGTAGCACAGTTACCTTTTACTAACAGTGTACCCTTGTAGAACGATTACCTTTTATGAACAGTGTACCCTTTTAGCACAGTTACCTTTTATAAACAGTGTTCCCTGTAGCACGATTACCTTTTATAAACAGTGTACCCTTTTACCACAATTACCTTTTATACATTGTACATTTTCAATAGTGACCTTGGTAAACCATCCTTCTATTTGCTGCCTAATATTCACAAAGTGGACACCTCGGGACGACCTATTTCTCGGCCTGCGCTTGCCCCACTGAACACATCTCCGAATTTCTAGGTGATGTCTTTCAGTGTTTGGTTACCTCTTTACCCACTTACATTAAAGAAATCAGCCGCGCTTTAAAACATTTAATTCCCTGAACACTATCCCTGATACAAAACATTTACTGTTTTTACTTGATGTCTGCTCCTTATACGTATCCATTCCACATGCTGGCGGTCGTAGAGATTTGAGATTTTCCCTTGAACACAAACCAAACTCATAAATGCCTACTGGCACTATTATCCGAGTGGCTGAACTGTTACCCTAAAAGTCCTTTGAATTCAATGTCCTTTCTTTGACCAAATTAGAGGCTTTGCCATAGGTACAAAAATGGACTCTAGCTATGCCTGCCTCTTTATGGGTCATTTTGAATACATGGTAGAGAATGTATGTTCTGTCCACATTCCAACATTTTTATAAGAGATACATTGATGGCGGCATTGGCCTCACTACCATGGAGGCAAATGAACTGCAACAATGTATCGATGTCTTAAACTCATTCCACCCATCCATAAACTTTACTTCCCGAATCTCTGGTCATTCTGTCCACTTGCAGGACATAACAATTATATTTAAAGAAAACGGAATAATCACATCTGCCTTCTACAAACTCACAGATAGCCATAGCTTTCTATTGTACTCATCCTCTCAACCCAGATCATGCCACGACTCTATACCTTCCTCACAACTTCTCAAGAAATCATCGCCTCTGCAAACTTGATGAAGACTTTTTACATAGAGCTAATGAAATGATGGGCTTCTTCGGCTACAGATCTTATCCTGAAACTACTCTTATCTCGGCAATCAATCGTATTAGCACTACCACACGGCAGTATGCTTTTATAACGCGCCCAAACAAAAATGAAGAGCGAACAAAACTCATGCTAACCTACCACCCTCACAATTCGATAGCCAAAAAAAAAAAAATATTCATAAAGAATCGACACAAATACTTGCTGATCCTGACACCAACAAGGTATTTTCATCCCCTCCACTTATTGTCTTCAGACGGGACAAAAATCTGGGTGACCTTCTTGTTCACAGTCGTCTCCGAGCCGACCCGTCTTAGGTTGGGACTAAACCATGCTCAAGAAGCCGTTGTAGGACTTGTCCTTATATTCTTTAAAAAAAAAATTGGTCTCCCAACAGGTAATTTTATCATATAAGCAGGCTTCACGTGTGTTAGTGGAATGTGAAATATGCGATAATGTGCCGTAGATGCCGCTCCTGTTATATAGGCAAAACTTGTAGAAGATTATCAGATAGGTTTACTGAACATCTTCGTGATATTGATCAGGGTAAACTTTCTCCGGTCTCATCCCATTTCAACGGAGTAAACGTAAAGGGATATTAGATGTATCCATCACGGCACTGATTTCCTGCACCAAGACACCAGTGAGAGTTAAATGGAAAACAAATTAATTCAGCTTTTCGACACATTATCATCACATGAATTGTTCAATACTCTCCTAATAATGATTCTCAATTTTCCTTTTTTAAAATTAAATATATTATTTTCTTTATTTTTTTCATATATCTCAAAATATTTTTGGCCGTTCAGATTTAAGATCTTAATTTTCACAGTCACAATTCATACATTCTTTCACTTCCTGTAATCTTGGTTTTGCAAAATCCAACATCCGGCAATAAAAAAAATAATGGCGATCACATGAGTTTTAACTTGTTTCTATTTCTAGTCCTATTTAAAAAAAAAACCTGTCCTGTCTGCTGAGGAAGGCTCTTTGCCAAAACGTTTATGTCTCATTGTCCTGTTTCTTAATTCAAGCTTCCGTATACCTTGTTCAACCACACCCTTAACACGGCTTGAAAGCAGTCCTTTATTTAAAAAGTGTATATACCCTTGTAGCACCATCACCTTGTACCCCGGTGTTTCTTTCAGACAATATGTTCCTGGGGGAAGCATTTCAAAATGTCAAAATACGTGAACAACGGGCAATACACGTGCGGTTTGTGTTTGGGATCGACCTTTTTTTAAAAAAATATACCCTGCTTAGAATCGAATGCTTATCGAGATTCGCCATAAAATATGCGGATCATCAAATATATCGAGCGTAGCGATATTTTATAGCTTCCACTATTTCCTTAATTTTAATCTTTGAAACTCACCCTTAATGCTCTTTTTAGAATTTCTTCTTGAACGCTATATACTATATAGTAAAACAAAATAATGCTTTCAAAAAGAAATTCGAAGCAAAATTTTAACGTAAAAACTGACAAAAAGATTCGACCAAATTTACGTTCGATCAAATCTCCGGATACGGTATGGCTTATCTTTACAGGTCTTGGTAAATAGAGATAATTATGACAAACTGTCAAACGATGAAATTAAAATTTAAAACAACAACAACAACAACAGAAAATTGTAGTCTTAAACTGTGTACCCGTTATTTCCCGGGATGTTAAAATTTCACAGAAAGTATTTTGTTCACTAAAAAAAAGAACATGCGGGATTTCACGAGAAAAACCGTAGATGGCACCAAGTACGTTGGGGACGGAAGGAACGCATCAGACAATTTTGAGACAGACATTTTAGACAATAATGTATTCACTCCTGACACCAACATTGTCATACAACGCTCTTGGCACGTACAATTTTATACGACACTCCTGACACCAACATTGGCATGCAATGCTCTTGGCACGTACAATTTTATACGACACTCCTGACACCAACATTGGCATGCAATGCTCTTGGCACGTACAATTTTATACAACACTCCTGACACCAACATTGGCATGCAATGCTCTTGGCACGTACAATTTTATACAACACTCCTGACACCAACATTGGCATGCAATGCTCTTGGCACGTACAATTTTATACAACACTCCTGACACCAACATTGGCATGCAATGCTCTTGGCACGTACAATTTTATACAACACTCCTGACACCAACATTGGCATGCAATGCTCTTGGCACGTACAATTTTATACAACACTCCTGACAAAAACATTGGCATGCAATGCTCTTGGCACGTACAATTTTATACGACACTCCTGACACCAACATTGGCATGCAATGGTCTTGGCACGTACAATTTTATACAACACTCCTGACACTAACATTGGCATGCAATGCTCTTGGCACGTACAATGTTATACAACACTTCTGACACCAAATAACGGCGACAGAACCGAGGACAGGACTCACCTCGAAAACACTTTGAATCTTCAGGTTGTGGAAGAACGGTATGAATATCGTGTTGGTCGACCATACTGCGAGCGTCATGGGCACAACCAGCCACCACCACATGGAGTTGTAGTTGTATATTTCCGCCGGGTTGCCCAGCAGGGTCATGGCCGACATGAAGGTCACGACGAGAGAGCACGCCACCGGAATCGGGTGCATGTTCTGGCCGCCCAGCAGGAAGTCCTTGGTTGTGTTCCTGTTTCTGTCCCAGACGGCGTAGAAGATCCCAATTCCGCAGGAGATGACCAGGGTCAGTGCGAACATGACGTAATCCATCGGAACGAATTTGGGGATGATACCCGTGTCGGTACTGAGGACCCCCGCTGTCCTCGTGCTGCCGTCCATCTTACTGACGTGAAGTTTGGGAAATGTGTTGTGAAAGATAGGATACCCGTGATGTTTATTTTATGTTCTTGTTCAGAACTAAATGAAGAAGAAAACAAAAGAATTGAAGGCATAATAATTTAGATTATAAAATATTAACATAATTAGAATATTTCATGGGGAAAAAAAATCTAGATAGATATGGTTCTAAATCTCGATCACTACTCAAGATTTTTAAGTCATTGTTTTGTTTTTATGCCGGAAGTGGGCCAAAATCATGGCTTAAGTAATTACTTCTATGATTTTTTAAGCGGGAAGCTGGTCAGAGTAACGAGCCTCAAATTGGACTATATTACTTTAGCCACAGAAAAAAAGCCAATCTCAAATGAAATAAAACAGACTAAGACAGAAATCTATCAATAATAGTTAATTATTTCTTCCCTGTACCATCCAGGTAAGTAAATAAATTATCCTTTCAAGAGAGCCCGCAAAAACAATGAGTGCAATTTAAGTGTAGGAGTCCTATATCGTCCAATCGTCCTTATGGTGAATGGTGGGGAAGTGGCGCTATTTGAAGAATTACCTTTGAAAAGTTGTCAAAAATGGTTTTATGAAAAAGGATTTTTGGGGGAGATCTTCTTTAAAAAAAAATTACATAAAAAAAACAACAACAAAAAACCAAAACAACAAACAAAAAATCTCCTTTCGGGTACTGCCGGGGTCAAAATGAAAGACTCGCATCCCAATTCCCCACTGTTGTCAAGAAACACTGATGAAAATCATCCACGGGATGGTAACCCCTACGCATGTTAACTTTCACGTTTTCACGCCCCTGAGCTAGAGTATTATACTAATGTCTCACCCCCATGTACCACGCATTGTTTTGCATTAAAAAAAAATTTTTTTTTAATAGTTCAATGAATTTTTCCTATCTTATATATATATATATTTCTGGTGTGGCTGCTTCCTTTTCACCACCCCACCCCCCAACTGAACATGTTTTATATTAATAGTAATGAGTAGGGGGGAAATGCTGTCAAGCAGCGAGAGTCATGCGTGACGGTTGAACTCAGGTACAAAAGGTTGCATTTTTTTTCCGGAGGTGACTATTACATTAATCAATAAAGAGTCACAGGGTAGGTGTAGGAACTTCAGTGGGCCTGATTCTTTAAAGGCCGTCAGGTAGAGTGTAGGACTGTCTGTTTCACCATAACGATGATATAGAATACTTAAGAAAATATGCGAGCGTTTGTATCAGGAAAACGAAAAACGCAACAAACTAACGACCAGCAACATTAACGCATTTATGGAAGGTCAGCTCCATGTATGATTTTTGTTTTGTGTATTGGTTAGGGCTGTGGTTTTCAACCCGTTTCGATCCCTTCGGGGGTCGCTTGACAAAATGTCGGGGGTCCACATGAGAATTCCAGAAATTAGGGGTTGGGGTGGGTGGGGGAGGAATTGTGTGTCTTTTTTTAATGTTCATTTTGAAATGTGAATACCATTTTGTTACTACATTCTGTGTACACTCTGACTTCACTCTGTCTACACTCTGTCTACACTCTGACTTCACTCTGTCTACACTCTGACAATGCTCTGTCTACACTCTGACTTCACTCTGTCTACACTCTGACTTCACTCTGTCTACACTCTGACAACACTCTGTCTACACTCTGTCTACACCCGGTTTTCACTCTAAGTACACTACAGCTATGTGAAATATATATTAAGATCTATGATTCCTTCTGTAGATGTTAGCAGCTAATGTGATATAAAATTTTACCATTTACTTTTCATTTTTAAATAATTACATTTATTTGTTTATTTATTTAGGCATTTTTATATAACGCTTACCTTAAAGCTCTAAGCGCTTTACAATTATTAAAAACATGTAAAAATTATAATATGTAGACGGTAGGTAGACCATTGTACATTTTGTGTGCTTTGTTTGTGCTGGTTTTATTTGTTTCATTTTGTTGTTGTTGTTTTGCCTTAACTTAAGAGAAGAGATTCTAGTGGAACTGTAGGTGGCGTCTTTTCATCTGGTTGTGTTCATACTAATCCTTTACTGAAATAGTTCTCGAACAGCAATATTGTTTTATAATATTTGTTCGTGATTTGAGGTTATACCAAGAATGATAATAGATGGCAAATTGATTGAGGCACGAGGTTCATTGTGTAGATCGGGTGGGCCGCAATATTTAACGTGCCGTACCGCGTGTCGGCCGCCCCTGTTCTAGCTATAGCATCGATCCCACCCTACTTGCCAACATTTGTATTATCATTTCTTTGTGTGTAATGAAAAAAACAAAAGCAAAAAATATGCTTAGTAGAAATGGTAAGGGAGCGCGATGAGGGTTGGTGAGAAAAAAATGGGGCAGGGTTGGGGTGGGGTTACATATTTCCACAGTTAACGACACAGTTACAAGGTGAGGATTAACTAAAGGTGATGTTACACACTGGCTGTGGGTGAGGGCAGGTGCTCAGATGTGATGCTACACGCGGGGGGGGGGGGGGGGCCGAGTGGGGGGGGGGGGCTCAGATGTGATGCTACACGCGGGGTGGCTCAGATTTAACTTATCGTGATAACTGGATAACGCGGGGGTCTGGGGCTCAGCTTTGGTGCGTCGTCTCAGTTTGGGAATGTTTGAAGCAATCCACGTCATGGAATGTGTGCTTCATCAACGTCATCGTCAGACGCATCAACTGCATTGTAAGACACATCTGTGCATCGCCAGACGCATCAAGTGCATCGTCAGACGCATCAAGTGCATCGTCAGACGCATCAAGTGCATCGTCAGACGCATCAAGTGCATCGTCAGACGCATCAAGTGCATCGTCAGAAACATCAAGTGCATCGTCAGAAACATCAAGTGCATCGTCAGACACATCAAGTGCATCGTCAGACACATCAAGTGCATCGTCAGACGCATCAAGTGCATCGTCAGACGCAGCAAGTGCATCGTCAGACGCATCAAGTGCATCGTCAGACGCAGCAAATGGTGCAAGTGTCGAACTCAGGGAAACAGGGGGCAGTAGAGGGCGGCAATTCGGGGTAGGGGGGAGGGGATGGGTTTGCGGGGCGGAAAATTCGGTAATTTTCAACGTCTGGCATATGTTAGGTTTGTACAACCGCTTTAACTTGAGTTTGAGGCTTTGAGCTGATGTACAGATTTTTATTTTTCCTTATATTCAAATGTATTAAATTTTGTTGCATAATATTAAACTTTAAAATATTTCTACTTATAAGCAGCCCCTCTAAACACTGAACATACTGATAATTTTTGGGGTAGGGGGCATAATTGGTCTTTAGCCCCGAATGGCATTTTGTCAATGTACGCCCTTAATGAGCTTTCTCAATGTCTACCATGGCTGCCATGAGTTTGTCGTTTCTATCACGTTAAAGTTTTTGATAATCTATTTTGGTCCCATCTCCCCCTTTGTTCCGCCTTCTGGTCCCTAGTGGATTCCACGTATGCACCGGAGTGTTGATGCCTGAGTGATGCTTGAGAGGTGATGCCTGAGTGATGCTTGAGTGGTGATGCCTGAGTGATGCTTGAGTGGTGATGCCTGAGTGATGCTTGAGTGGTGATGCCTGAGTGATGCTTGAGTGGTGCATGTTCTGACATATCAAACGCTACTATCTTTTTGTGCAGAGCAATTGTATGGGTTAAATATTATTGATCTATTGGTGCCTCAGATATATTTATGTACTGTCAAGTCTTGTTTAAAACTTATACTACAGTTCTCACCTTATGGTATGTAGTCAATTATCAGGCTCGTCTATGTATTGAGTTATCAGGCTCTTCATGTACTGAGTTTATCAGGCTTTTCATGTAGTGAGTTTATCAGTCTCGTCATGTAGTGAGTCATCAGACTCGTCATGTAGTCAGTTATCAGGCTCTTCATGTACTGAGTTATCAGGCTCGTCATATATTGAGTTATCAGGTTCTTCATGTAGTGAGTTATCAGGCTCGTCATGTAGTCAGTTATCAGGCTCTTCATGTACTGAGTTTATCAGGCTTTTCATGTAGTGAGTTTATCAGGCTCGTCATGTAGTGAGTCATCAGACTCGTCATGTAGTCAGTTATCAGGCTCTTCATGTACTGAGTTTATCAGGCTTTTCATGTAGTGAGTTTATCAGGCTCGTCATGTAGTGAGTCATCAGACTCGTCATGTAGTCAGTTATCAGGCTCGTCATGTACTGAGCTATCAGGCTCGTCATATATTGAGTTATCAGGTTCTTCATGTAGTGAGTTATCAGGCTCGTCATGTAGTCAGTTATCAAGCTCGTCATGTAGTGAGTCATCAGACTCGTCATGTAGTCAGTTATCAGGCTCGTCATGTACTGAGTTATCAGGCTCGTCATATACTGAGTTATCAGGCTCGTCATATATTGAGTTATCAGGTTCTTCATGTAGTGAGTTATCAGGCTCGTCATGTAGTCAGTTATCAAGCTCGTCATATAGTGAGTTATCAGGCTCGTCATATACTGAGTTATCAGGCTCGTGAAAAGCAAAAACTGCGTCCGGATAAAAAGTTTGGATTAGGGCGCCCTCTTCCCCCAAAAAGTTTATGAAAATAATGATTTTTGCGCCTTTGGAGGATGCCCTCTTCCCCCCTACCACTTCATCCCTCCCCTTCACCCCTCCCCCTTCACCCCTCCCTCTTCACCCCTCCCCCTTCACCCCTCTCCCTTCACCACTCCCCCTTCTCACCCCTCCCCCTTCCGAACGGACCTGTAGGTTATTTCATTCAAATAAGAGCATCTATATTTCACACAGTACTTCCAGTAGCTTCCTTTTAACAACAAGATGTCTGTCTTGTAAATTTGAGTATGCTCTTCGTGCCGCCAGGGATGGGCCAAGATATCCCCCCCCACCAACCCCCGTTTTTACACTTTCAAAGTATGACGTTGTCCGAAATTACCGCCCCTCTGTATAACGAAATCAGGGATGGGCCAAGATATCCCCCCCCCCCAACCCCCGTTTTTACACTTTAAAAGTATGACGTTGGCCGAAATTGCCGCCCCTCAGTATAACGAAAATGTTGCCACCCAGGGCGGGCCAACTCCTCCGCCCCCCCCCCCCTCCTACGCCACTGATCAGAATTATGCACATGTGGACGGGGGCCCTGTTTTCTCAAACTTGAGAGTGGGGCAGTTGCGTTCACCAATAAAGATTTAATATAAAACATGCATGTCGGGGCATATAGCAGTTGGTCCATTTTTTTGTATTGTAGACATACCACAAGCATACCGAATGATTCTTAGTGCAGTTACCGGTTGGGCGAGACAACGGTGCCGGCTTTTCAAAACATGCCCTAATTGCCGAATCAGTATGTCGTATCTGAAGCTTAATTAAAGCTACACGCACTCCCACTGCAATAACACGCAATTTTTGTTGGGGGAAATGTCTACACGCACCAAATGCAACGTGTTGAAACGTCAGCACGAATTAAGTATTTCGGTTTCATTGGAGATGGAACACAATTTTAATGTGCTCATCCGTAGATACTAAGCGCACTAAAAAAACCAAAAAAAAAACACTAAGTGAACGGATGCCCTCTGATTGATCAATAGCGGAACAAGATATGTTCAGTCTTGACGAGAAGAGACGGGGCAATAAAAAAACAACAACAACAACAACCCCGTTTTGGTTCAATGAATTCCTTCAGAAGATGTTGCAAAACGAGGAAAACAAATTGTTTAAGATACTGAATTTTCCCCACATGGCCTTAAAGCTTTCTACGTGTCTGTGTAGAAGCAAATGGCATCTTGTCATCAATAAAGCAAATTATGTGTAGAAGCAAATGGCATCTTGTCATCAATAAAACAAATTATGTGTAGAAGCAAATGGCATCTTGTCATCAATAAAACAAATTATGTGTAGAAGCAAATGGCATCTTGTCATCCATAAAGCAAATTATGTGTAGAAGCAAATGGCATCTTGTCATCCATAAAACAAATTATGTGTAGAAGCAAATGGCATCTTGTCATCAATAAAACAAATTATGTGTAGAAGCAAATGGCATCTTGTCATCCATAAAACAAATTATGTGTAGAAGCAAATGGCATCTTGTCATACATAAAACAAATTATGTGTAGAAGCAAATGGCATCTTGTCATCCATAAAGCAAATTATGTGTAGAAGCAAATGGCATCTTGTCATCCATAAAACAAATTATGTGTAGAAGCAAATGGCATCTTGTCATCAATAAAACAAATTATGTGTAGAAGCAAATGGCATCTTGTCATCCATAAAACAAATTATGTGTAGAAGCAAATGGCATCTTGTCATACATAAAACAAATTATGTGTAGAAGCAAATGGCATCTTGTCATCAATAAAACAAATTATGTGTAGAAGCAAATGGCATCTTGTCATCCATAAAACAAATTATGTGTAGAAGCAAATGGCATCTTGTCATCAATAAAACAAATTATGTGTAGAAGCAAATGGCATCTTATCATCAATAAAACAAATTATGTGTAGAAGCAAATGGCATCTTGTCATCCATAAAACAAATTATGTGTAGAAGCAAATGGCATCTTGTCATCCATAAAACAAATTATGTGTAGAAGCAAATGGCATCTTGTCATCAATAAAACAAATTATGTGTAGAAGCAAATAGCATCTTGTCATCCATAAAACAAATTATGTGTAGAAGCAAATGGCATCTTGTCATACATAAAACAAATTATGTGTAGAAGCAAATGGCATCTTGTCATCAATAAAACAAATTATGTGTAGAAGCAAATGGCATCTTGTCATCCATAAAACAAATTATGTGTAGAAGCAAATGGCATCTTGTCATAAAAAAAAAAAAAAATAAAAAAAAAAAAAAAAAAAAAAAAAAGACAAGTAAAGAATAAAATAAAAATGTACCAACTCACAATTTAGAGCAGAAATAAGTGATCCTCGCAATGACCCTTGCGGTGACTCTAACAGTTATTAACCTTGCAGTGACTCTAACAGTTAAAAGCCTTGCGGTGAGTCTACTCGTAAGCCTTGCAGCAAACCTTTATTTTTTCCTGCAATGGCATGAATCTGGTAATCAAGAGATTCCACCACCAAGACTCTTAGAATGAAGAACGGCAACTCCTCATCTTGTCGGCACCACTTATGACCCCTTTATCTGACCCGATTCTCTATTATGAGTGAGCTCCATACAGTAATAGAAACATGCGCGTGGAATAGACTGGCGAGTTATCAGTTGGGAAGATTCCGCCTGCAACACTAGTTTCATCTTCAATACATTTCTAGGAATCGGTGGTGAAGGAAAATGGGGCGGGGGGGCGGGGGGGGGGCGCCTTGCTGGAGAGGGGGGCGTGACACTGTTTTTTTATTTATATGGAAACAAATTTTCGGCCACCTGCTGAGTTTTGTCGTAGAGAGGGGCAAAAATATTGGCCGTTCCGGATGGCATTATTCCTAGGTACGCCACTGCCAGGGACGATTTTCACGTTAAGCCTAGTGGTCAAACAGCCGTTCTTTCAATTCATTCAATGACTCAATTGAGAAATTCAATTTTAACGTTTTGAAACAACTCTCCAGGTGTTTATTTTCCAGTTAGATTTCAACCGACGCTCATTACGACTCCAGCCGTATGCCTCTGGCTGTTGCCCTACATTTCTAATACTCATTTAGACAGAAAATTCAGATTTTTAAAATGTACACTTCCATATTAGTTTCCCTTAAATGAGAGTATTTAAAAAACAACAACACCAACACCACCTACCCCAAGAGCCGTTCTTAGGAGTTTGGGGGGCCCTAAGCATGGAGCGTAGGTTGGGGGCTCCGGGAGGGGGGGGTCTGATCGCTATTTATACTTTCCCATTCCCACGGCCAAGCCCCCGATTTCTTGTCTGCCACCCCCAAAGCCTCCCCCCCCTGCTGCTTCCCTTCCCCTGAGGGCCGTCCATAAAGTACGTCACGCTATTTTTGACAATTTTTACCCCCCTCCCCTCTGTCACAAACTGTTACAAATCTCGGAACCC
>CAXITT010001177.1:0-14344 GCA_964033795.1 Lymnaea stagnalis | reverse complement strand
AACACATTCAGGAGATACGCATTTCATGCTATTTTGACATAAAACTAATTCAAATGTTTCACAAAATTTTTGAAAATTATTTTTAAAGCTATTTAATTCTACCAAAAAAAAAAAAAAAAAAAATTACAAACAAAATTAAAAAAAATAAATCGGTGACGTCACACATGGCTTGCACCCCCCCCCCTCCCCCCTGTTACTAATTGTCATATTTTCTTACACCCCCCTCCCCCCTCTGGAGCTTGACGTATTTTAAGGACGGCCCCCTTCCTCCGAATTCAACTCAGAATGATAAATTTCAGGATGAGGAAGGTAACGTGAGTGACACAGACGGCTGCAGTGCCAGTTTTAAAAAAAAACTGGGGGATCGTGGGCACCTCACGGGGCCCCCCTCACGTTCGGGGCCCTACGCGGATGCGTAGTCAGCGTATGCCTCAGAACGGGCCTGCTCTCCCACCCCAAAAATAAACGACTTTATAAAGAGAGAACATCGTCGTCTGCTTAGCAAGGATGTCACTGTCTTTCGAAAAATCCCTATTTTGGGGTGGATAACCTGGATTAAGAGAGCAGAATCCATAGGAGTCGAGTGAATTCTTTCACGACGATCCACATCAGCTTTGTTAAAGGACAATGCAGATTCAAAAATAAATCTATATCTACATCTCTAATGTTTGTTTACTGAACTGAATCACTGTATGATGCATACACAATTCACCATGCGACGTTGACACGTCTTGATCAAAGGTAGGTAATTCAATTTAATCGACTAGACCGTTTTAAGGGATACGTCTTTTTCTTCAGTCTATTAATTCCCTTGCCTCACAATGAAGTGAGGCCTGGGCAAGCACCTCCCAAAATAGAATGACTATATCCTACAATCTTTCCATTCTAGTGTTAGCAACAAAAGCGTTTTTTTTAAAAATACATTTTGATGTTCTGTTTTTAATGGGCGGTGAAAACATTTTCTGATGCCATAATAATATAATCTCTTATTCGTAGATGGAGACATAAATCCAAGTAGCCGTGATTCCTGGCAGGCTGAATGAAGCTCGTAATATACTAATAGACCTGACAGCCAACTTACACAATCACAGAGATCTTATACTATCACAGAGATCTTATACTATCACAGAGATCGTATACTATCACAGAGAAACCACATTTAATAGTTTTAATGCCGTTAACAGATAACACATTTTTTATATGTTACGATGTTTGGAGACGGGTGTATTGTGAGATTTAGTGTGTGCAATAAGTGTGTGCAATAGGTGTGTGCAATAGGTGTGTGCAATAGGTGTGTGCAATAGGTGTGTGCAATAGGTGTGTGCAATAGGTGTGTTCAATAGGTGTGTGCAATAGGTGTGTGCAATAGGTGTGTGCAATAGGTGTGTTTAATAGGTGTGTGCAATAGGTGTGTGCAATAGGTGTATGTAATAGGTGAGCTTGTGGTAGAGCATTTTTAATAAAAATCATCAAACTTTCTGGAACCGAAAAGGAACTAAGAGAACCACTAAGGGATTCACTAATGGAGTCACTAAGGGAGTCACTAAGGGATTCACTAATGGAGTCACAGGGGAGTGACTAAGGGAGTTCATTGATGTCTGATTTCTACGTCAGATGTCGTGTGCTTAAATTGTTACAAATGCAACATTTTGTCTCGATTAAAATATGAATTTACTTATGTGCTAAAAATGAATATTTACATTGTAATGAAAAAGATCATTTCAATTTATTTTGATCAATAAAAATAATCGTATCATATCTTATTTTATCAAACTGAGAGAGTTAGGAGTTTAAAAAAAAATCAATTGTCTCAAATGATAACACTAAATTATAAGCAGCCTGCCGACGTCTGTCCGTAACTCTGTCACAGAAGCCGACGTCTGTCCGTAACACTGTCACTGAAGCAGTGCGTCGTTACAAACACACACCAGATTCTCTTCTCCTACTAACAAATGCGCCGAACTCTGTCATTTATATTCTACAAACTTCTTTCGTGATATTTCATGCGCTTGGTGAATTTTTGTCAACTCCTGCCCGTGTCTTGGTTCCAGGTAAAATTATATAAGACACAATCTATATGTTAAACGAGGCGCTTGTAATGTGTCAGTTGTAGAATTAAAAGCCCATTAGAGTTTTTGCTCGCTGTGACTCCATGGCCATGGCTTGTCAGTATAACAAATATTTACCTGCTTCCGTAGTTCTCCGTGCGGGAGTCGAAAAAGCTGTTGATTTAGTGATGGTAGGTTACTGTCATGTAACCGCTGATGCCTGGTTGGTGGTGCTGCTGTCGCGTTACTGCAGAGGTTGTGGCATTGCGTAAAGTGCATTTTACTGCACTAATTTTTCATTACAAAGCTGTGATGAAGGACATCGGCACAGCTAGAGTCAGTGACAACACCCCCCCCCCCCCCCCCCCCAGGGCCAAAAAATTGTCCGTCCCCTTCCAGCAAAAAAAAAGAAACTAAAACAAATTCTGCAGTTGGTCGACAATCCACCCTTCTATTTAAAGAAAAAAAGTGCTACTAAAAGAGTATTCCGGCAGATCAAATGAAAGCAGGAGTCAAGGTTTTCCTTCGAGATATGTAGCAAGTACTGCAATTCCAGCGTCGACCTCGTAAGCCATTTGATGATGTGTAAAGAGCTACTCTAACGTCTCGCGAAGGCGGCCATGATGTCATATAATATATTCAATACCATTAAATATTTTAAAAAATAATGCTCAGTTAGTAAACATTTCGTTATTTTACGGAAATGGAATAAACTTAAATGAGCTAAAAAATAACATATATATGCCTTTATTTTAGTAAAAGTTGATGTATTATTATTATAAATTACAAATACATTGAAAGTAACAACTAACTAAGGAACTATTTTAAGCAACTAAGGAACTATTTTAAGCATTTTATACGAATTTAAAAGTTATTAAAAAAATTATATATTAAAAAATTATGATCTATGAATTACTTCTTAATCCCATTTTTCGGGAAAACCCAAACGTCAGTTGCTTTAGTGCGTTTTTAGCGCGTTTTTTAATATTGCGAAATAAAATTAAATTGATTTGTTCTACATTAACACGCAAATGACGCCATGGCGCGAATCGCCTAAGTTAGCCAAATTAAGTTTTTTTTTATTTAATAACCGTACGTTATAAAACTGATAATGTATTTTCCTCTTCTTAAAAGTAAAATTAATAAATATAATCGATTGCTTTTTCAAATTGTTAATAAAACACAAAAAAATTTATTTTTGTATTGTGTACATTTTTAATTCAAAAATGTAACTTTTATTTAAACGTAATAAAAACTTAATCTTTAAATGTACTTCTAATAAGAAAATGCCGTTTAAGTCAATCAGTGCAGCGAAACCACATAGGCCAAATAGCATTCACTAATCCACTTATAACTAATCCAAATAAGAACAAACCATACGAAGTATGAAGTTCAAAATATTTTATTTTGTGTATGGAAGAGACTACAGTCCGGGGAGGTTGAGGGTAAGAAGGAGTGACGACGCTACACCAGGTCTCGCCGGGTCCCAGGACCTGGTAAAAAACAACAACTTGGGACTGGCAAATGACCTGGTAAATTTTTATTAGTTACTAATATTGTATATATGCTCATTAAGCGTAAACTACATTACATGTAAGAGAACTTCCATTTTAAATGCCTTTATATGTTTACATTTTTATCGACAACAAAAGTAAAAAAATGTAATATATATATAAAATTTAAGTTTTTAACTTGTAAGAAGCCATCCATATATTACGTACGCAAACATATCGCGAATTTCGACCCCCCCCCCCTTTTCCCCCCTGTTGCATGACGTACTTTTTCAGTAAACCCCCCCCCCCCAACCAGCATACGTACTGTGTGGTTATACAAACTCTATAACTTGAAAAATCGATAAACGCTTATAAACAAATATGATACATTCAAATAAATTTATAATGACAATTGACAATGTATGTTAACTTTGGGTTAAGTTAGTAGATTAATAAATATTACTTAATAAATAAATGTTATTTTTAATACATTTATTTGGGACCCGCCAAATTTTTTTAAGACCTGCAAGGGACCCGCCATGTTAAATTTGGATGGCGTCGCATAAGGAGTGCATCGTATAGCTTTTAATTTATTCTTGAAATAAATCAAAACATTTATTAAAATTTGGAGCTCGTCTTAGGGATTTTATTTTTCCTTAGTGTGTTTGATGTATTGTGTACAGTGTTTGATGTATTGTGTACAATGTTTGATGTATTGTGTACAGTGTTTGATGTATTGTGTACAGTGTGTGATGTATTGTGTACAGTGTTTGATGTATTGTGCACAAGTTCATTTTAGAAGGTATATGGCTTTGCGGCGACTTCGTGATTCTTCAAGAACATTCTCTGACTTAGCCAATGAAACTCGAAACGTGAATAAATCCATAATTATGAAATATTTAAACCTTATACCAAAAAATATTTAAAAACAAAATTAATGGATAATAGGATACTCCGCCTCTCCCGCAACCTATCCTGCCTCTCCCGCAACCTATCTTCCTTTTCCCCTCCCACTTTCTTTTTTTTTCTCCCTCCCACTGTCTTTCTATCCCCCCCCCTCTCTTTCTCCTTCTTTCATTCCTTTATACACCGTTCATTTGATTTGCGCTTTGTTATATAATATATTCCAGTGGTGGAGTGGTGGCCTGTGGAGTTGAGTGTCCATGCGGCCTTTAGAGTTAAGTGTCCATGTGGCCTTTAGAGTTGAGTGTCCAGGTGGCCTGTACAGTTCAATGTCCCGGTGGCCTGTAGAGTTGAGTGTCCAGGTGGCCTGTAAGTTGAGTGTCCAGTAGGCCTGTAGAGTTAAGTGTCCATGTGACCTGTGGAGTTGAGTGTCCAGGTGGCCTGTAGAGTTGAGTGTCCAGGTGGCCTGTAGAGTTGAGTGTCCAGGTGGCCTGTAGAGTTGAGTGTACAGGTGGCCTGTAGAGTTGAGTGTCCATGTGGCCTGGAAAAAATCATTAAGTACAGATTTATCGTGCAAGTTTTGTTGTACTTTAGAAGCCACCCAGGCGGCCCAAATATGATCATCACAGACAGCCCAAATATGACCGGCACAGGCGGCCCAAATGTGACCGGCACAGGCGGCCTATAAGGAATGTCCCCGGTGTTCCGGCGGCCCAGCACATCCCCTGGTATATACTTATTTTAAACATAATTAAGACTGTTTCCCCTTAAAATATTTTAAAATATTTTTTTAATTAAAAAAAAAAAGAAAAGAAAAAAGACAATAAAATCAACTCTTGTAATTTTTCAACCCATGAACCATAAAGTTTAAGTAACTGAAACTAAAGCTTGGTGTACTCTGGTGAATGGATCGTAGCATGAAGGTTTAAATAGGTAAGTTATAAATCAACACAGTAGTGTCGTGTGTTGTTAGAGACCCAACAATGTAGCTTGTGTGTTGTTTCATTTCAAGACAATAATGTTTTTTTTCGTGTGTTGTTAGAGACTGTGTCGTGTGTGGTTATAGACCCAACAATGTAGTCTCGTGTATTGTTACATTTCAAATGGAAATGTATAAATAATTAAAATCCATTCTAGTAGGAATTGTGTCGTAGTGTGCAGTGGCTTACGTTCATCCTCAGTATGGTGATACGCGAGTCTATCCTCTACCGAGGGTTCCCAGCTTTTGGCACTTGGGCTTTCAGCGAGCTCAAGGTCACATTAAAATTATGAAGAGCCACATTGGACCCTTTTCCCACAAGAGCCACATTGGACCCTTTGCCTACAAGAGCTACATTGGACCCTTTGCCTACAAGAGCCACGTTGGACCCTTTGCCTACAAAAGCCACATTGGACCTTTTTCCTAAAAGAGCCTAATTTGACCCTTTGCCTAAAAGAACCACATTGGACCCTTTGCCTAAAAGAGGAATTCTTGACATTTTCAGGTCAACGAATAATCATCGGATTTTCGTTTAAAGTTAATGTAAGGTCATGACATTTTTTAACATTATCTGCTCATCTGTAAAATATATGTAAAAAAATAAATAAATAACTATTTAAATGGAAAATAAAAGCACATCCATGTCAATAGCTTTATCTCCATTCTTTGATTATTTAGCGAGTCTATCAATACTTTTGAGGGATGAGTTGGGGGTAATGGAAAGCCGAAATGGGCGTGTACTCATAAGAGAAAAGTCTGGTCGAGGGGAATTTGATAAAAATAAATTGGGGAACCATTGTGAGTAGCGTCAGGCTCAAGAATACTTTAAAGACAGCGAGTGCTCGAAGGATTTATATTATATACTGCAACTGATGAGTTTTTAGATTATATAGTATTACAATGGGTTTTTAAATTATATAATATTACCATGGGTTTTTATGTAATAAAAATAACCATGGGTTTTTAGATTATATAGTATTACAATGGGTTTTTAAATTATATAATATTACCATGGGTTTTTATGTAATAAAATTTAACAATGGGTTTTTAGATTATATAGTATTACAATGGGTTTTTAAATTATATAATATTACCATGGGTTTTTATGTAATAAAAATAACCATGGGTTTTTAGATTATATAATATTAAAATGGGTTTTTACATAATAAAATGTAACCATGGGTTTTTAAATAATATATTATTACCACGGGTTTTTAAATAATATATAATTACTATTTGTTTGTATATGATGCATTATTAGATTGGTTTTTATATACATTTTAGAAATCCGGAATTTTAAATCAACAACAAAATTATTTAAAATAAATATTGTAGCCTGCAACGTTCAGAAGAAGGGGAGGGTAACAATTTTCCCCCTTATCCAGACATGGCACCGCGGCCTTGACCTCTGCGCTTGAACTCGTCAACCGAAGGAGACCACACTGATTAGCAGAATGTCAAAGGTCACCAGCGGTATGTAGGGGTTAGCGGCGTGAGCACAGAACCAACAACCAACACATCGTGTTCTACACAGTCTGCAAGCTGTACACATGTTCGGGGGTTTGGGGGGGGGGGACTAGGACTAATGCAAGCAGCCAACAAAAAATAAAAAATAAAAAGGGGGGGGGGGAAGCGATTCCAATCGGAGTTTGGGGGTTTGGGGTGGGTGGGGGTTTTTCAAATGGAAAAAAAATATTCTTTTATTTACACCAAAAAAAAAGATGGCTTCAACCAGGATTGAACTGTAAAACAAAGGTATTGTTTTGGGTAGTGGCGTAGCTAAGGTTGGTGTCACGCGGTGCGGTAAACTCGTGGTGTCACCCCCCCCCCCAACCCCCACATCCCCCTTTCCACTTCCATGATAGATTTCTTCTTGAGCCAAAGAAGCTAAAATGATTTAAGAAATATAACGACGTTAAACATATTTATTTTTCATAAAATTTAATTTATTACAAATTTTCCTCTCCTATTCTTTAAAGTTGTAAACGTGTAAATTACTTGATCCTAAAAAAAAACATCCTTCACTGCATCACTTTCAATTGAGAGTAGAGACAGATTAAAAATCATTGACTGTCCCATGGCGGATCTTATAAAGGTCTTGATTCTTGATAAGCCTTACTTTTGAAAAGCTCCTTTCACATGAAGCCACAGTAACACAGACCGTGAGAAACAGTTGAAGGCTCAGCGATAATATTGGAAGACATTCTAGGAAGTCCCATTGAGCTATGCATTTCAAAACATCTATCACTGAATAGTACATGAAGTTGTAAAAATAATATAGGGTTTCTTTCGGTGTCTTCTGCGCCTTGGTATTTCTCTTAAAAGTTCATACTTTGATAACTCATGGAAAGAGGTTAATTTTGGGACGGACACCAATAACTCTTCTTCACTTGATGATAGTAGACCCTTGGATTGAACACCCCCAACATATATGCTTCTTCCTTGATCGCTGATGATCTGATCTGGGGTTCAGAATGAAATCGATCAAACACTCATGAATTCATGTACTCAGAATCGCCCGATCACATCGTATTTGGTGTAAATTATGGAAAGCTTTACTTCTTAGAATACATACATACATACATATATATATAGCTTCGTGTCACTCGAGAAAGTTATCGAACAGTTCAATCGGCGTTGATTCGAGGTAAAAATTGTGTTTTTCTGATTTAGTAATAACGTAATCTCATTTCTGACGTATCAACATTAAAGTTTAATATTTGGTTTTGCTTACATGTGTTGACATGTACATGTGATCCTTTTATGTAATTCGGTTACACCGAGCAATGTGTGCTCTATAAAGATGCACTTTTTTTCATTTAGGTGTCACCCCTTGGGTTGGTGTCACCCGGTGCGATACGCACCCCCCGCAAACCCCCTAGCTACGCCACTGGCCTTGTCCTTTTTTTATGTTTAGTGGTTAAACATTGGCCAAGGCTTGTACGTGCTTAAATAGCCCTTTCGCTCCTTATTTAGTCAATCAAGATTGGCCAAGACATCTACAGCACAATTGGATGTGGTTTTGAATGCACCACAGTTGAATCTCAAGGCTTAATTCTGGATTCGGCACAACTTTTCCAATACAGTTTTGATATTGGAATGGCATGCCAACCATTACCAACCTTACAATGCTCAGAAACAGCGCTGTGAGTGAACTTGCACCTGCCACCCAAACTCATGTGTGTCAAATTTTTTAAGAGCTTGAGCTTGGGAGCAGAGATCTTGTACACAATTATGCATTTGTAGCTTTTGATGCAATGTACTCTTAGGTAAACAGGTTGTGTGTCCCCTTTGCGGGCGCTACATCGCCCACCTTGAGATCGATCGCCTGTTTGAGAATGGTTCTGGCGTTTGTGAATGGTGGAGCGAGTGGGCATCTTTACCGGTGCTCCAGGTGGATCTTGGCATCACTTAGGACGCATGCACTTGATGATCCATATTCAAATACCGAAAGATACTGAAATCGTAAAATTAGCTCGTTTTGGGCCCGGGGGCCCCAATTCATTTTTCGTGATATAATACCAATATACTTAAATAACGCAATAGTTTTGATCTGAATTAATAATAGATGTAGTTTTATGCCCTATTTAAACTAGTTTAAACTGATTGTGATGCGCGTTTTCAGAAGACTACGGGACAATATGATATTTAGAATCAAAATAAATTTAACTTTTTTTTTTTTTTTAATATTTAAAGAAAATGAGTCAACACTCCTAAATGGTCCTGCCTAGCAGTCACGGCCTCGATCAAAAAGCTTGGATAACTCTTTAATTTTGTTTTAACCCATGAAAACTGTGATACAAATAAATGACATCATCCTATTTGAATATTACAGACCAGGCCCGTCGACAGAAATTTCGGGCCCCTAGGCAGGGCTGTCACGGGTCTGAGCCTCTAAACTATCTTTAGGCTTTATGAGAATTTTTTTAAAAATTGACAGATCGTTTACTTTGTACTGTTGTACACTTAAATAAGGTATGATTTTATTCAGTTGTTATTTGAAAAAATTGTATTTTAAATTTATGGTTTAATGGTGGCCTATAATATTCAATTCAGCTACTTTCAAAAATAAACTTTTCTCGCTTTGGCTGAAGCAAAATCGTTAATAATATCATCGTAGTTCAATAATTTTGCCAGATTATGTTCGATTGCCAGAGTTGCAAGACCATTCAATCTGCCTTGCTTCATAACTGATCGCTGAACACTTTTAATTAGCTTGAGCCTGCTGAAATTTATTTCAGCTTCCGCAACAGTGACTGGAATCGTACAGAAAATCCGAATGGCAATCACAATATTTGGGAATAGAAATTCCAACTTCAACTGGTAAAGTTTATTCAGCAGTTCGATGGGATGAAGGT
The DNA here is from genome assembly GCA_964033795.1 of Lymnaea stagnalis. NCBI lineage: Eukaryota > Metazoa > Mollusca > Gastropoda > Lymnaeidae > Lymnaea > Lymnaea stagnalis. The sequence continues at coordinate 4,563 of CAXITT010001177.1, read as the reverse complement.
TTTCACTTTGTATGTTAGCGGAATAAATTGACTTTAGATGTTTTACTTCTTCAATTAAATCACTGCTTACATATTTGTCATATTCTCTACAGAAATTAGAACATTTCTTCTCCAGATCAGTTTCCTCTATTTCCCGAAACAACCACAGACAATTGAAAGAATTGTTTAATATCCCTTGCCAATTGAAAACGTTGTGTTAAACCAGTTATAACACTATCGATAAGTTTGTAGAAAACGTTTACTTTAAAATCGTCATCCTCTTCATGTGCACTCTCTTCTGCCAGTGGCATATCTTGACTTTCATCAAAAAAAAACTCTTCGTCTTTTTTTTGTTTTTCTAGAAGTTCTGTTTCACATGGCAAGTCCGACGACGACATAGCTGCTGCTGTTATTTTGGCTTCTGCTAGAAATAAATCCCATTTATCACGTAGATCATTCAGCTCTACAAGGAGACTGTCCATGTTTTCCACTTCTACATCAAGTGTGGCTTCTCTAGCTTGAAGAACTTTATTTCGATTGTCTATGGCGACCAAGATTTTGAGCCATATTGTAGCCATTAAAACACACTTGAATGATTTCATATAATGCTCAATTCCTTGCAATTCAGTCTTACATTCTGATGACAAATTTAGTTCTTTACACTTAATAATTGCCTGTTTGATGAGTGGCAGATGCTTTGCAATAGGTTTCACACTTTCCACACGTGCAGACCATCTAGTTTGAGAAAGATTATGCAGTGAGCATCCAGTTAATGTTTGTAGAATGTCCCATCGTCGAGGACTGTGCGCAAAAAAAAAATACAATTTTTGAACTATTCCAAAAAAAGTAATAACGTCATTACAACATTCGGCCGCATGCATACCGCATAAATTTAAACTATGCGCGCCACAATTTGAAAATTTTGCTAGAGGATTTTGCCGAATTTACCAAGCCCGGTCTCTCTGGTCGTGTCACGTGTGACTCGTGTTCAAAAATTGATGTTTATTTCAGCAGAAGAAAGTACTAAGACGACAGATTGACGGAATTGCATAAAAATGATAAAATGGTAAATAAGTACGGCAATATTCAGATGCTTGAAGTTTAATCTGATTGTAATTAAGTTTAGTTATATTTACAAACGCATAAGTAATACATTTTTTATAGCTGATCATAATATTTTCTAAAGTTGATTGCGGGCCCGGGCCGGGCCCCTAAAACTCGTCGGGCCCCTGCCCCCCTGCCCCCCCCCCCTTTTTCGGCGGGTCGGCGGTTAGGGACTGTAGGGCGGGTTACCGTGACTCCGGTGAGCTCATATTTTTTAGTAATCATAGGTGGCTTGCTGTCCGAGCCGTGCTCGGAATAATAATGGGAAAATTTAGACTTGAAAACTGCGTTTATGGAACAAATAGCGGTCACGAATTTTGACCTACCAGTACCAGAATATTGTGCAATTAATTTTCAAAACTAAAGCTAGTAACTTGTTTTTTTTTTAAAGTATTATTATAATTTCTTGATCACATGACAGAAAAGGCCATGTGATTTTCATTAATTTCAGTCACGTGATTTTTAAAATGGCAACCTATCTTCATGACTTCATGCAGCTCTTATTGCGTTCTGCATTTCATATGCTCATGGATATTGCAATCTGCCTTCTCAATTTTGGTGTAACAGTGCAGAAATAGCATTAAAATGTGGGGTAATGTTTATTTTCCTTATTTATTTTTAACTGCTTTCATGCAGGGCCCCTTCGTTGGTCGTCAACTGGAACTCCAATTGATTTAAATTAAATTAAAATTATTTTAAAGTAAAGTGTTAGAGTTAGTGAGTTAGTGAAAGTCAAAAGTAGTGTAGTATTAGTGTAGTATAGTTAAATTAGGCTCTATTTACTGGTACTAATATGAATTATTATTATATAAAAGGCCGGCACTACGTCCACCGCATCGGTGTACCTAGGGAAACTATTGACTTTGGCCTGCGTACACCGTGGCAGTGTACCTAGCTAAATCATTGTCTGTGGCCTGCAGTGATTTTAAGTAGCAAAACCATGGTCTTTGTGAGTCTTTAACTTTTTGGCCTAACCGGTAGGCCTACTTGCAGATTTAATGTTATACTCTGGTTAAAACTGAAAACTATTTATTTATAAATCGTTTAGTACCTTGGCCTTCGCCTTGGGAGAAAGATCTTGAGTAAGTTTCACGCTTCTGTGGCAAAGTACTCGTAGAGCATTTCTTATTATTTACTGGATGAGAGGGGGCTGGAGGTGTAATGTTAAACCATGATTTATTTTAAAGTTAACCACTTTATTTCCCCCCACCCACCCCCACCCCCCTCCCCCAAACTGTATATTGAAATACAAATATATTTATTAATCGTTGTAAGTTTTATCCTATGATTGTGAATCTTAAAAGCAAAAAAAGGGTAGCTAATTNCCCCCCCCAAACCAAAAAACCCCCACCCTTGCCAGGCCAATGAGAAGGGGGGGGGACGACACAGGTATTGTGTTTCTATTGTTCCAACTGCTGTCACCCTACGTGGCAGGACTTGGAGGCCAACAATTGTACAATTATTTCTCTCCCTCTCTCCCCCCCCCCCAACCCGTCACAATTGTGTCCGATTATACCCGTAGCTCCGCCCACTTCCCCTTTACTTCCACATCTAACTAAAAAAAACAAAAAGCTCATCTCGTTACCTAAGCTCCCGCTGGGCTCGGTCGACATTCAACACTACGTCATTCACAACAGTAGAAAACCATGCAGCAACGGTGGTAGACAAACATTTAGTTTAAAAAGAAACAACAGCACCGCTTTCACAAAAGAAAACAATCTTCCGAACTTCTCTGAAATCGTTGACATACAAACACCGACAAACACAGACAATTCTTTCATAGCCGGGGCCGACCTTAGCAACTTTGCCGCCCCTGGGCAGCTCGACATTTTGGCGCCGCTTCCTGCTGCAAATTTTCAGGTTGTAGTTAAAAGTTAATAATTTTAAAATGTGCTGCTGGAGAGGACTGAATAGAAGTATCCTAGAATAGACGTCTTATTCAGGCAAATACATATAAACAATAAAACTGTATTGTTAATTAGATTTTATATTGGAAAATCACGACATTTCAAGAACGACAAGGCCCACATAGGGTGGACATTCTACTCTTAAACTCTAGGCGTGGTTTATTATTTTTTTCCATGCAGCTATTAAGTAGCCTCAAGTGACCAAAGTCCGAAACACATGCAGAAGCCATTGTTTGTTTCGGTAGCGTTATTTTTAAAAATTGTGTTTTAGTGTCACGTAGTACGTGTTTAGCGCTGCATTTGAATATGCGCTTGTGTGTGTGTGTGTGTGCAGATGGAGTGCATCCAACAAGACTATTTATATCTAAGCTTAGAAAAACTTCTTTCTCCACTTGCAGCTCTGACTCGAATCGTCAGCAAACTTAACAAAGAAATTACTGTATTCGGACAAACACCCCCAGAGCCGTCACGTGACTTACAGCAGGCCACCTGCCACTTTTCAGTTTTGTGTGTCCTGCATTCAAAGTTGATAGTTTTTTTTTTTTTACACATCACAACTTTTGGCCCCTTACATATGCCAGCCCCCCCCCCCCTTTTTTTTTTTTTCTTTCTCGGACGTCCAAAAAAAAAATGTAACTTTGTACCAGCATTTGCTTCTATTAATATATGACAGGACGTGTTCAGCAACTCAAGCACAAGACACTGTTACAAGACTCTGCTCTTTATGCCGAACAGTGCTTCTCAAACTCGCTGCCCAAAGGGCTTATAGACCACGGTACGCGAGCCTTCAATAGCATGTTCGTTTAAAAAAAACGGCAAAAAGACCATCATCGAAGAAAAAAAAAACAAACAAAATTCATGTGGCACCGGTCCCTGATTGGAAGTGAAGAGATTGCTGCAAGTCCGCCGCAACTGAAAAGTTTGGGAAGCCCTAGGTCAAGGGGGACACTCTCTCTCCTCCATATATTAGAAAGGTAGACCTACTTTTCTAGTTACAGATGTCCATTGCATTTCATTAAAGTGCTAGACATTATGCTAGAGTTGTGTGAGTGTGGGTGTGTGTGGGAGGGGGGGGTGGAGGGGGATATTTGTTGAAGCATATCCGAGGTTTGCTGTTTGCATCACCTACAATGTTGACTTAAAAATTCCCTTTTTTTTTCCTATACCCTTTTGGCGCCCCACTCCCTTTCTCCTGATTCCCTTAGCACCCTTCTCCTGATTCCCTTAGCACCTTTCTCCTGATTCCCTTAGCACCTTTCTCCTGATTCCCTTAGCACGTGCTTATATTGTTTAAGATTAATTAAGGCCTGGTGACATTTTAATTTGTGCATAATCATAATATTTCTTAATGATCTCTACCGCATTTGGTTAGCTTTAATTCGATACACTCTTCCGAGTAGTATTTGACGGATAGAATGCTAACAGAAACCCAGGCTCTTTTCCCTTTCATCTCTTCTTTCTCTCCTTTTCCCCTTCTCTTGTCTCTCTTTTAGTCTCTCAATGGGTTAAACGTTTGGGGGGGGGGGTTGGGTTGTTCCCACCCCCCCCAAACCAAAAAACCCCCACCCTTGCC
>CAXITT010001176.1:135793-151746 GCA_964033795.1 Lymnaea stagnalis | reverse complement strand
TATATATATATATATATATATATATATATACACATATATCCTACCTAAATTTAAGATTCATTTATTAGTCGAAAAAATTTTGGGGTTCTATAAATTAAATGATTTAAAAGTAAAATATTAAACGAACTTTTGAAAGACTGTTTTATTTTTGTTTTGTTTTTGTTTTAGACAGAATCTCAGTGGTTTAGAAACTAGAAACGTCTTGTCACAACCCTGAGACCAAATAAAACAAGTTGGACTATGTTCATCTCATTCTGTTCACTGAGATTGTTAAGGCAGTGTTTTTCCATTACAAGACAATCACCAAAACTTGATTTGTTCCAGAAGGTCTTAGACTTAATAGAGGAAACAAAAACACAACTTTAAAAATATAGTGCACACGTTTTAGACATGGCTTGCGTAATAAGTTCATTTAAAGGAAACACAAATATTAAAAGAGAAAATCTTAACAATGAATTATATCTATAATTGGCCAGCAAAGGTCCAACACCAACACTGTTCAAACACCACACAGGCTATTTTAAGATACGCCAAAGTGTTGTTCAATGATGAGTCCACTAGCTCGCAAAATATAATTCCCGATAACTATGCTAAATGATCTATATATCTATTTTTAAAGAAGGTAATTGTGTTTGGTGCGTAATATTTTCTTTTCGGAAATGAAATCGTCTCAATTTAAGTATTGTGTACAAAATATTGGGTTTAAAGGAGGTTGGGACATGAGAATATTATTATAGTTCATGGGCGTGAAATAAAAAGTGTGCAGTGACGTATCATAAAGGAAGGGGTGTAGCGAATATTGGGATTCTTAAATGTGCGCTACTTGAGTTCTTCTCCTTCTTCTTTATTTTGAGGGCCCACGATCAATGAATTGATCATTCTGGCTCCTATGTTTCAGAGGGTTTCGCGATGTGACTGTGCAGTGGTTTCAATGGGATACTTCACTGGTTGCAAGGGCTACTCAGCAGTGGTGTTACAAACTGGAGGTTGCAATACAGGAGGCAGTAGACACAAATGTGTCGAGTGTAGGCGCCTCAACTGTTGCTTTTGGATGCTTGTTCCAGTCCCGTATTGTCTTCGGCAGGAATGAGGAGTTCATGTATTTTGTTCTTGTTTTTACCAGCCGGAACTCTCAGCCGTGGCCTCGTCGCTGTCTAGGGGGAAGATGAACGAGTTTCTGTCTGATTCCGGAGCAGTGCACCAGCCCATTTTTGATCTTGTACAACATGGAGAGCCTGGATAGTCGTCGTCGTTCTTCCAATGTTGACCAGCCCAGTGTTTTTAGCATGCTGCAACACTTGAGGTGTTTCTGTAGCGGTTCATGACAAAGCGGGCTGCCCGTCGCTGGACCGCCTCCAACCTGTCAATGCTTTTCTGGGTAAATGGGTCCCAGACTGTAGAAGCGTACTCTAAAATAGGCCTGAAAAAGGCTTTATAGGCTTTTTCTTTCACGCTTGAGTTGCCGATCTTCAGATTGCGCCTTAGGAACCCCAGGGTCTTGTTTGCCACGTTGCACACACTGTTAATGTGCTCGTGCAAGCGGGCCTCTCTTTGAATGGTAACACCCAGATACTTTACGGAGGAAACTGGCTCAAGAATATGGCCATGCAGTTCGTAAGAGTAGTTTAGAGGGGATCTGCTTCTGGAGACTGACAGAGTCTGGCACTTGACAGGATGAAATTCCATGTCCCAGCTCATCTCCCACTCAGCTAACTGATTGTGGTCTTGTTGAAGCTGGCTCTGGTCAGAGCTGTTGACGATTGTCCTATATACGGCCGTGTCGTCTGCAAAAAGTCTTACGGCACCCCTGACTTAACACCGACAAAGGAGGAGTTCATGTTTTGCCAATAACTTCACTAGATGGGAAGTTCACGCATTGCTGTCGCCAATGTTTCGCGGACTATATCTAGTTGTTATTATTTATACACAATATGATATATTTGACCTGTATGAAATATCAACAAGAGTGTGAAAGCAATTGAGCTTTAAAAATATCAACAAAAAAGACGCTTAAAAATTTTCTAAATGTTATAATTTTTTATTTTTTTTTTTAATTTTTTTTTTTTTTGTGGGGGGGGGGGGGGTTGGGGACATTTTCTTTCCCCTTAACATAATTTAATTAACTTATTTTTTATTATAAAATATCTTTACATTGCCGTTTTTATGGTTAATTATTGTAACAGAAAGTTGGGTTGGGGATATTATGAGAGACTACACTGTGTGAACTTGTTAATAACTATCTTAAAAATATACACTAATTGAAATAACAAGGCCCCCACTTTTTATACCAATTTCATTTTTACAATGTTATTATTATTTTTTTTTAAATGCGTATTGTTTCTTAAATGATAAAATGTTATACATATCGTATCATTTGTTTATTAATTTCGTTTTTATAATTTTAATCTTAATGTGATTCCATCTTTTTATATCATGATAAAAATACAAAATCTGAAACTTAAAACAATAGTTTTAATTTAACAAGTCACCACCATACAGGAACAAAATAAGAGCATATACTCTATGACGGTACCTAGAATTGGAAGGGCCTACAATATTTAAATTAAATTTATGTTATTTTAAATTTTATATTAAAATTATCTTTCAACAAAAAATAGTTGAAAAAAAATAGGCGGTGAACACAGACAAGTTAGACGTACCATATACTCAGACGGACGAAAGTCATGAACGTACTACATACATCGGCGTACCATATACATTGACGTAAGTAATGCTCAAGGCTTGAACTATTCAAGGACGGTAACTTTAAAAACAATCGTAGCAGTAAATTATCGAATTGTCTCTCTTTAAACATTTCGACTATTTCCTTGTTGAAGGACTTTCAGTCAAGATTTTATACCAGAGAAGATGATCTTTTAATTGCTGTGATTGTTAAGTTGTTAGAATCCCTGAGCGCCTGTTTTGTGCCAGGCGAACTATAAGTGCTGGTATAGCGTTTGGGTACAAAGGGAAAGAGGGTAGTTCGGTAGCGTGTGCAGGTGGTCAATTGGTCAGTAGAGCAGGGAGAGCGAGTCGGGTAGGACGCTGAACATATCAATGTTTGTTAGATGGTATTAGTATGTAGTAGTAGTATTAGTAGTGGTAGTAAATAGTAGTAGTGTTGTGATCCATGGTGTATGTGTGGTTCCTTGCCTAAACTTGTTAGCAGAACCCACACTACTAATCGGAGAACGTATTAAATTAGAGAGTGATGAAATGAAAGCTTAGAACTAATAACTCAAAGAACTCTTGTGTCCATTGTTATGTACTCTTGTGTACTGGTGTGTAGTGACAGTGTGTTGGTAAATTATCATACCCCTAGGCCTAGACAACGGATACGACACCATTAAACACTATATTAAATAATGCAATTCGTGACAGTGATGCTATAATTTTCATAAATTGTTTGTGAACAGTCTCTGATTTATTAGTACTTTTCTTTTGATTTTATCGTTTTTTATGTGATATTATTTTCATAAATTGTTTGCCAACTGTAACTGATTTACTATTACTTTTTAATAAAGAAATATAAATTTATTTGTTATTTTCTTGGGTTTTAATGGCTCTTCCGTTAGTTCTAAAAGTGTATTTATGTAAATGAAAATTCGATTGTTTTGTCGAATTGCTGCTTCCCCATAATATTTTATTCAATTGAAATCAGATCATTAGTCATTGAAGTCACATTTAAATCAAATAACTGAATCTTCAGTAACATAATAATTTCAATGACCAATAAAAATGTTTTCTTTGTTTTAATTTTTTTAAAAAGAACGGTGTCGATTACCTGAAATAATTCGTTTAAATGAGAAAGCTTTTTTTGAAGATCACATGCTAAGAATGGACATAGAATTTGACTTGGCTGATTAACACGCCATTTACAGTTACCTTAGAAGTTAAGGATGAAACCCAGCTGTACACTCTATCTATGTGTTGGTTTGTACTCTAAAAATGTCACTACTAGTTTAAGCTACAACAAGGGTCAGGCATTTACTATATTGGACAGGTACAATGATAAGAATCCAGATCTGAAGTGTGCAAACTGTGAACGTTACAATTCAGGCTGGTGACACAAAATCTAAACGGTGTGTGTGAGAGCTGTTCAAATAAATGTTTGTATTGGATTTATGCATTCGTTGAAATGATAATTCAAAAGAAATAAACAGAGAGCTTTCATCATGTTGATGAATTTTAATGTGTTTCAATGTTGATCAATTTTTGTTAAATATTTTATTAATGGTATTCTCTGAATATGGCTAAAAGTGTTCAATAACGATTTTCATATATGAAGTAGACTAATAATGTATACAAGAAAAAACTCCTTCCAAGGCCGGTCCCAAGTCCGAGTGCAAAAGGAGGAGGGTTGGCGTAGGGCCAGCTAGGAGGAGGTTTGGCGTTAGGCCGGCTATCTCACCCGTAAAAGCAAATAGCTAAATAAACATCAAAAAGAAGAAAAAAAAAACAATTCAGCCCTGAGAAGAGAGGACTCTTCTTCTCCAAGAAGAGCAATTATACTGGAAGACTCAAAGCCTTAGACCCTCCTTTCCAAAAAATGAAACAAAGGCACGTGGAATATCAGAACAATTTATGAAACAGGAAAAGCAGCACAGGTGGCAGCAGACATGAGGTCTTACAAACTTAAACTGCTTGGCATCTGTGAAACAAGATGGATACAAGCTGGACAAATAACTTTGGCCTCTGGAGAAATGCTAATGTATTCGGGGAATGAGGAGGAATATGCTCCGCACACGCAAAGAGTCGCTTTGATGTTGTCAAGATAGGCAAAGGATGCATTGTTTGGTGAATGGGAAGCACATGGCATAAGATGCATTGTTTGGATGGGAAGCACATGGCACATGATGCATTGATTGGATGGGAAGCACATGGCACATGATGCATTGATTGGATGGGAAGCACATGGCACATGATGCATTGATTGGATGGGAAGCACATGGCACATGATTAATTATTTGGATGGGAAGCACATGGCACATGATGCATTGATTGGATGGGATGCACATTGCACAGGATGCATTGTTTGAATGAGAAGCACATCGCACAAGATGCATTGATTTGATGGGAAGCACATGGCACAGGATGCATTGTTTGGATAGGAAGCACACAAACCAAGGATAATAACAGCTACCTTCCGAACTAAGAAAAAGAAAATAAAGATGAACATAATACAGCGTTACGAACCCACAAACAATAGCAAAAAGGAAGAGAAAAAACACTCTGCAATAGGCTACAAGCAATAATAGAAACATTCTCAAATAGAGACCTGCAAAGTTTAATGAGAGACCTTAATGCCAAGATTGGAAAATACAACAGCGAGTATGAGGAAATCATGGAACGCTACGGTGTAGGAGAGATGCATGAGAAGGGAGAGAGAATAGTAGACTTCTAATACTAATACTACTACTACTACTACTACTACTACTAACACCAACTACTAACAATAACGCTGATACGTTCAGCCGTCCTACCCCACTCGCTCTCCCTGCTCTACTGATCAACTGACCACCTGCACAGGCTACCGAACTACCCCCTTTCCCTTTGTATCCCTACGCTATACCAGAACTTATAGTCCGCCTGGCACAAAACAGGCGCTCAGGGATTCTAACAACTTGACACCACGCAACTAGTTTGCGAAGTAGCTGGAATGAATCATTCGTCTAATATTAACTTCTCTTTATGAGTTTTCCATTACCATCGGTTGACTTTTCATAATTCCAATTTAGTTCTTCCAACACATTTTTATGACTTTCGTTTTGGCATCATTGTTTGCCTTGTATTTTTTGTTATCTCTTTGCTTATAATCATTAGTGCTTTGTTCTTTTCTTCGCCGGCCTCTCTGCATCATTATCAAACCAGCCTGATCTATCGTTAGTTTGCTGAAATCCAGCTACTTTTCCTGCTGGTCTTTCAAAATCATTTTTATCTCATCCCACTGTTCATTTATGTTGTGTTCACTGTTTATTGGGTTGAGTGATGCTTCTAGTTATGCTTCCACTTAATTTTTTAAAGCTTTTGCAGTTAGTGGGTCTTTCGTAAGTTTTTGGTAATCATATAGTTTTTCTCGTTGATTTTAACCAGTGAAGATTTTGCTTATTCTCTGCTTACATTTGAACCTCACAAGTAGATGGCGAGAGTCTGCTCCTCGATAGCTTCTTGCATATAGCATGTCTGAGTCATGCCTCCGATCGAGTAGAGCACGGTAAATTAGTGATTCCATCTGGTGAGTTCCAAGAAACTTTATATATATTTATGTGTGGAAACTTAGTGCTGCTGTCATCTTTTTTTCTGGAGCAAGGTCTAAGAGTAGTATTTCATTCTTTATTGGATTCTCCATGCCAATAGTTGGAATAAACACTTTTTCTTTCCCACTTTTAGTATTAAACTTTTCAATCACTATTTTAAATTCATATAGAGGTTCCTCATCATGTACCTTTTCCATCGTCTGATAAAAGTTTTTTTTAATCTGACCTTCCCTATCTTCCGGTGAGAGCTTGCACATTTATAAATGTTATATTAAACATTTTCCTGGCACACGCAAAAAGCACAAACTTTCATTCTATGGTTTAAAGAATCTGACTGAACGATTGTTTCTTCATTCACAACAAATCCTGTTTCAAGAGTGTTATTGATGTTAGTCTTTTGGTCGGAGGATATCTGTCTTTTTCAATGGATTTCGTTCAATGCGGCAATGGAAATTTTGTGTTTAATTACTTGATCTATTAGGCTGGCTAAACCTCTGGCTCTTAACAAGTTTAGTTCATTTAAGTCATAATCCAAAAATCATGTCCATATCCTGATGTGGGTTGATTTCCATTAGAATCAGTTCGAATTTAAATTTGTTGATTTGATTTCGTGAAGTATATGTTTTACATGCCGGGTTGTTATCCTTGTGACTAACTGCTTGGAGTGTGGCCTTAATTTTCATGTAAGGTTCCCTAACCTTTGTTAATCCCTCACCCTCCTACGAGGTTTTAGGTTATAATTTGGTTCAGCCAGGGGTCTTTTACTTCATCAGTACCCGCCATATCTCGTAGGCTTACCCGATCCACCACATGTGGAGGCGCTCGTTGAGAGATCAGTATCTACCCACAAGCTTATTGGTGAAAAAAAAGAAAAAGCTGTAAAAAATGTCAGTTTAGTACTGATAAAAATGGATCTGTAAATCACCTCATTTCACACTCAAGGCTGTTTGTGACAGTTAAAATAGTTTATCTGGAAAAATAAAGAAGGATTTCTGACATGGTGTGGAGCAAAAAAAAAAAAAAAATGAAGAGCAATCTTGTTTGTACAAAGAAATAACTTTTCACATATGGAAAAGAAACTTGTTCAACACGGACTCGGCACTATTTCTTATGAAGGTGACCATTCAATTCTGATAAAGTAAAGTTTTAAAATTAAAATGAGATAACAAAGTTCCAATTTTTTGCTCCTATTTTACTCTGCGCAATTTTGTATTTATTTAGTGATAACCTCAAACAAAGACATCTATAAACCGAGTTTTTTTCAAATTTTTTTGTGAGGGGTGGATTGGGGGGTCAGTGTCAATTGCTAGAGCCGTACCTAGGGGAGACAGAGTTGACAGATGCTGGAGCATCAAAATGTGTTTTGATAGTATTTATTTGATGACGATAATGGATTTCAGAAATGAGCTGGTGGTGGGGGGAGGGGTAAATGAATCGTGTTCCCTGGGGCAAACTACTCTAGCTACGACTCTGCCAGTGGAGTAGAAAGGGGTGAGGATAAGGTGTCTAGCAAGGTGTAATTTTTCTTTATATGAAGGTGTGTCATTCTAGGACAACTCCAAAGTGGTTATCGTGAAGAGAGTAGGATATCAATCTTTGCCCTCCAGTGGCGACGATAACACCAGATACGCAATAGTCATTGCTTCCATCGGCAACAAAATTTCCGTTGGAATTCATTTTGACTTGGGGCGAAAATTGAGAGCACCGATGGCTCTTCAGCAAAAGAGGGCTCTGCTATACTGCCCCTTTAATAGGGAAGTAGTTCAGAAATTGAGGGCATATTCTACACTTTTATGCGGAAAGAAGAGGGGGCTGGGGGAGGTCTGCGGATGACGTCCACAGAAAATTTTAATAATTTCAAAACCAAAGGGTGAAGTTTGGAGTATACCTGAATTCAATTTTTCCAGTAGACTATTTGATCGGGGGATGAATGTTTTCAAGCATCCAGTTTGGGGGACATTATTGCGCCAACTAAAAAAAATCCCTAATTTAAATGGCATGTTTTTTTATGTCGAAATTTATTTTGAAAACAGGTTGCACATGTTTGATACTTAGCAGATGATTTTATTACAAGTATGGATCTATATTTTAAAATCAGGTTGTTTAATACTGTAACTAAGTTTGCTACTTGTAAGGTTGGTGTATTAGTGGTGAACTTTTTTGCATTAGACTATTCACATTGAACGATCAGCCCTATTCCTCTAAGATGGGTTGTCTAAATCCCGAATGTTTAGAGACCTTCCAGTGGCGTTGGTGCATGCAATAAGGGTAGAGATGTCGTTACACTGAAGTAAAAGTATTTTTGAATTACGGAACTCATTACTCTTATCCATAAGTTTAGTTAGGGAGATGTTTTACCTTATATATCAATATATTATGATTTTACATAAATTTGTGAATTAAACTAAAAGAAGTAACCTTTGAATTGCTATACAACAAAACACTTTGCAGCATGACACAAATTGATCAAAGTGTGGCATTTGAGAGCGTGTCGTGTCTTGATTAAAGTGTAGCCGTAAAAACAAATTAAGAACTTGCATTTCCGCAAAACTTGAAAAGTTATTCAAAAAAAAAACAAAAAAAAAAAAAAAAAAAAAAAAAAAAAAAAAAAACAAAAAAAATATAAAAAAAAAAAAAAAAAAAAAAAAAAAAAAAAAAAACAAAGAAAAACCCCACAACATTTTGATAAAAGATTATGTTGAAAAGTGCTGCCAAAACCATGGAGTGATTGAGTCTAGGATTAGTTACTTTGGTATGGTGATAAGGAATTTTTTTTTTTTTAAACGCTTGATTATTTCCTTAGACCATTTTTATTCTTGGTGGGATACAACATATGAATCCAGTGTAGTCTATGATTGTCCATGTTAGATATCTGTTGTTTATATTAGAAATTCCAGGCCGTGGCCTGTTAGGCTCGGGCCCTTGAGATTTCGCCCCTGCTGTCCCAGGGTATGATCTAACTCTGCGATATTGGCTCCCATCAACCTACTGGTATACAGATAGATATGCGGAAGTTGTTTGCGAGCTGGTAAGTTCTGTTTCCTGATTTGGATTCAATTTCAACTCTCACGCATCTAGTTGTTTGTTGTTGTTTTTTAAATTAAAAACTTTTAATTTGACTTGACTTGATTTGGGTTTTCTAGTTTGTCGCAGCTGAAACGTTTCGTAAAGAGATGTTGTTCGGAATAGTTGACAAGACAATTGATAAGTTTAAATGTATCGTTGCAGTTTGTCATTTCAGTATGCAATCATTGTTAAGGATTACCTCATAATAGTACGTTAAAGATATAGCAAAACAAACTCATGAAATGAGATTCGGTTATTAAGGAAGTTGCCAATTCATTGGAGTTGACGTACGCTTTAACTCACAAGTTGTTTTCTCTTTATTTTGATTTTTCTATGATCTTAATGGCTGGATCATTTGATTCGGTCATAAAGTCAAAATAGTTATAATATATCTCAGCAGTGCATTTCTTTATAAAACGCAAGAATCCCTGGGAAAACGCCTGAAAATGTGACACATACCAAGCCAAATATGTTGTTCCATTTAAATACCTTGAATAACACCTGGTGCTGGGTGGCCGAGTGGAGAGAGGCGATTTGCTGTTGGGAACCAGCTTATAATCCTTAAAGTATAATAATCCCAGACTATGTGGATTTCGTCCTACGAAGCCCACTCCATCGTCACATTGTGACGGACGGATGCCAGCAAAAAAAAAAAAAAAAAAAAAAAATAAAAAAAAAAAAAAAAAAAAAAAAAAAAAAAAAAAAAAAAAAAAAAAAAAAAAAAAAAAACTAAATTTTCCAAAAAAAAAAAAAAAAAAAAAAAAAAAAAAAAAAAAAAAAAAAAAAAAAAAAAAAAACAAAGAAAAACCCCACAACATTTTGATAAAAGATTATGTTGAAAAGTGCTGCCAAAACCATGGAGTGATTGAGTCTAGGATTAGTTACAAAAAAAAAAAAAAAAAAAAAAAAAACAAAAAAAAAAAAAAAAAAAAAAAAAAAAAAGTAAACAATAATAATAAACAGGAAAGATAGTGGATACATACCTTATTGCTCAATCAACATTTATTTAGGTGGCAATGGGTACCTGTCCAGTTATCAGAGAAAACTGCTTAGGGTCGTGCAACGGTATGGGGATAAAGGTGTGACTCAAACGTTTGTATACATTTTACTACGTAAAAATTTTACTACGTAAAATGATTATTACAATGGTTAAAATACTCGTTTTAAAACAAAGATTATTACTTTACATCAGAGAATCTGTAGTTGCCGAGCAGTCTAAGCGGCCTCAGTTCAAATAGCTCGTCATCTGGGGTACAATCTTCACATTCCGGATGGGTGGGACTCATCAGCCTTGGTCGGCGACTCCTTTAAGAGAAGGCAAACTCTGAATTCAAACCAGGTGCCAGAATTATCAATAAATTAAGGAAAGAATACTGTACAGTCACATAGCATTTAGCATTGCCTGACTATACATCTAGAGCCGGGGGGTCACAAAGTCAAATTATGCGGGTGCCGCAGGACGAAGAGTCTGAGTATGACTGGGCCGCATAAAGAACAACAGTTACAATCTGTTTAACCTTTATTAATAACAAATAAAAACGTTAAGGGTTCTCGAGAGCTGGGCTTAACTTACTTCCTCCTAATCCTTGTTGCCAGAGATCTGGCAGCGCTTATTCTTATACAAATGAGAAACATTTGACTTGAGTGAGGAAGCGAGAGAGACCCTCAAAAGAGTTTAACGTTTCTCATCAGTAAGTTTGGCCCTGAACTTTGACTTCAACCACTTGCAAAAACCTAGAAATCTCAGGGAGGTTGGAGGGCAATTCTCTCATAAATTGTCCAAGCTTGTCAGTTTTTTCCATGTTAGTGTCATAAAATGCTCTAAAATAAGAACTTTTAGTCCAACTCATAAAATTTTTTGTGCCAATATGATAAACGTACAGACCTATAAAAACATATTAAAAATCATATTTAGACATGTCGGTGAGATTCGACTGAAACAGTCGTGGAGAGTAACATTACAGATTAGAGAACAGGGAAAACGCGCGGGTCACATTAACACTGAACTTCGCTGCAATTAATCGTCTTGATGGCCGCTACTGGTCCGCGTGCCGTGAGTTTGAGATCCCTGTTTCCCTGAAATTCATAGCATTGCCTGGCTGAACCTCTATAGAATCAATGCAATGCCTGGTTGCATCTGTAAAGAATCCTATTATTTGCTTGCTTCACCTCTATAGCATTATGGTATTGCCTGTCTATATCTATAAAACATCAGCCTATTTTCTGGCTATACCTATATGGTGTCATAGCATGCCGTCAGCGTCTTAAATATTTGGAACCATGATGCATGAGATAGGAGTTGAAAAAAATGATATTTTACCCTAGTTTTCAGTCAAAATATATGGCAGTAATTTTCCAAGATGTGTAATAACGATATTATTTAACTTTCATAAATATTTTTTAAAGAGATTTTCATTTGGTTGGCAATTTAATTACAGAAGAGCTCACGCATGACTGTGATATCAAAACATTTGACACTGGCATCGAAAAAAATCAGTACATGATATAGCATCATTTAGTTCTCACTGAAACATAGATACAAAATTAGCAGATCGGTTCTCCTCTGATTTTTTTTTTTTTTTTTTTTTTTTTTTAATTTAAAAATTTTAAAATCATGTTTAACACCCTCCCCCCCCCCCCCTCTTTTGTATAAAGCAGGATAAAACAAAAGTGTCATGATTCTTTTCTGAATGTATTGTAGACTTTGCTAAATCATTATTATAAATGGCGTTCAACATTTACTTCACAATGTATATACAAATATTTTCTTTTTTTTTTTTAGGAAAACGCATTTAAAATAAAATATTATTCTTTCTTTTCCTAAGAATTATTTTTCAATTTCAGTTAAACTTGATTGATTTATATCAAAAGGGTCGCTTGAATTATACCGAAAGGCATTTTTTAATGTATAATATAATGATTATTTGCCAGGGAATCTTTTCCGCCCCGATGGGATGTAGCCAATTTAATCCGTTAAATACACTGTGTGAAGATTATTACGCCCCTTTAAAAACATACAGAGGGTTTTCCATCCCAATTGTTTTCCCAGCTATTCCATTCACATCTGAAGTATTATCCTTATTATAATTTGATTTTTAAAAAAATTAAAAATTGAATAGGATAATAATCCATAAATGGCATGATAAAATTAAAGGGTGGATAGATGGAGCGCCATCTGGATTTATTATTATAGATTAAGTACCTCTTCCTGTACAATGCTTGTTGTTGACCAATCTAATTCAAATTATTATTTTTTTTAAACAAATAATTTTCTGTTTCAATGTTTTGCATTTAATATTCCAACAGATAAGAGGGAGAGAAAAAGTATTTGATCCTATCTTCAAAAAGATAAAGTACTAGTGTCTATTTACACGGTAAGCTTTGTGAGCGTACTACGTCAAGTAGAAACGAATTTTCATTTCAAATGTTGCGCATACTTTCAATTATATTTTGCTTCCTTCTTTTTAAAACAGTGGCACTTCGTGTGTCATTTTAACAGCAAATGCAATGCTGATTGGTAAATCTGGAAGGTCCTCAAAAAGGTTAAAGTACTAATACTACCAGCAGACAATCGAAAGAATATGAACAATACATTACATAGCCTACCAATGTCCACAGAACATGTTTTACAGCTAGTTAAGTCCCGTTCATATCTTTACAAATTGAACAATTTCCGCTGAAACAAACAAGTTATCAACTTATTCCACAGTGCAAAAATCAGAATCGTAAGAAAGTTCAGCATTACCTGCTGGTGTGGGAATTCATAGACTCACAACAAACACCAATTTTGTAGACTAAGCAAGAAAGCTAGTAACATGACACAAACTAAACTTCTTTCACTTGATGTAATATTTGTAGGAAAATGAGTTAATCGTTTTAAAAATGTGGATAAAAAAATCTTACCCCATTATTACAGATATCTAATAACACATCCCACTCACTTTATCACAGATACCTTAGATAAATAACGCTCCATTCACCACAGCTGCCAAAGATCAAATCCCATGCAATTTATTACAGATACCTAGATCATCTCAATCAGGGCGAATTCTTTCTCTGAGAGTGATAATTTGTCTTTATTAAAATATGTATTTATTTGCGGGCTGTAAAGGAATATGTACACATTTAACCCAAAACAAATACATTTATTTGGATCAATAAAATAATATTTTCATATATTTTTATTCTTTGTGTCATTCACCGTAAACTTCTGGTCGCTTAAATAACCCAGCCACCGTCATAAATGCATTGAATTAAATTTTAGCACACATTGAACAATTCCTGAGAATTTGTATTGAGATGGAAACATATTTTTTTTTCATGCTTACTTTCATTGTCACAACTGCTGCCCTTACTGCTTAGTGAGTATTAGTTCCACTCCTTTTCATAGTGCTGAAGTATTGACCGAACTCATCCTCTTAATGTTATTAAATATGGACAGAGGCGTAGCGAGGGGGGAAGGGGGCGATAGATGTCCCCGGGCGCAAGCTAGTTGGGGCGCCAAAATGTGCTTTGATATTATATTATTGGTAAAAATAATGGGTTAGACAGTTGAAAAAAAGAAAAAGGGTGCGCTTTAAAATGGATCTTGTCCCCGGGCGCGAATCTTATCTGCGGGCGCCAAACACCCTCGCTACGCGTCTGAATATGGAAAAGGGGAAGAAAATAGGAGATGTCCACTGTGAGCGGACGTGACGTGGACGGTTGGGGCTAGCTTCAAGCTGTAAACAAAAGACATAACATTCATACCATGAGGTTTCCAGCTTATATACGTCATCATAAGCTAGTTCTCATTGCAACCATATATTTAAACTGGAAATTTGTGCACACATATTTTTGTTCTAACTCCAGAGTGTTATGGACACGACGTGTTTACGTCACATTTCTCCGTGCTGTGTACTCGGTCTGATCCCAATTTGGCTACACAGCGCGATTATTTGTTACCTCGATTACATTTAACAAATCCATGGCCTGTTTCAGAATTCGAATACTGTAGAAAGATCTGGAGTGGGCTGGAAAGGAGGACATTGTGTGGGGTGGTTCCAAATTCATATGTGGAACGGACAATGAAATGCAGAAAGAGCATTTTTACCACGATAAGATCTTTACTTTACGGAACGACAGGCTAGCATTTAGTGTGTTATTCTTGATAGAGCTGCGTTTACTTATATGTGTGAATTCCTTTCATCGTTGCACTTTTCTTTGGCACATTGCTATTTCCATCAACTTTATTACCGGTACAAGAAACACATTACTTCTTAAGTTAATTATTTTCATTATATTTCTCTTATTTTGTATTTATTGGTAAGTTAATAAAACGTATTAATTGTAACTAGCCTTGTTTTTAGTATCGTTTTCTGTGTTATTGTTTTATCATTTGGTATCGTCTTGTTATGCACTGTTTTGGAACGAGCCATACATGTAAATGGGAGATTAATTTCTCCCTACGGATACCAATGCATAACAGCTGGAAAAAAAAAAGAAAAATTTCCTTTGCAGCCATACGTCTTGGCAAACGTATAAAAATGTACAAAGTACGAGTAAACCGTACAGGTTGGCATGTATGCTTATGTGGCCTAACATGCATTTTGTTAACATTTGAATATTATCTTAGTATTTTGTATTTTTTTAGAGAGCTTACAATTACCTAATGCCGCTGATTGTACAACTACTGTTAGTATTAGCCCTAGTAAGGTTTATTGTAAGGCCCATCTGATTATAAACAATTAATTTACCGTGGCGATGTTCATGAAGACGCCCTAGCGTATTTTATTGAACTGTGAATCTTATTCTTTTGAATCATACATTGGGCAGTAAATAACCTTTAAAAAAAAAATTATATATTTACGATTCGTATTTGAGCTATAACTTAAGGAAATGAATGATGTCGGGTATTCAAAACCAAATGCATACAAATTGTAAATAGTGGTTAAACAATGTTCCATTTTAAAATGTTCCTCATGTTCTGCAACCCTGGAGAAATATGGACACTAAGATTTCAAAACACAAGCGGCAAGAAAAAAAAATAAACTCACTCAAATCAAGTTAAAATAAAGAGGGGAAAAATAATAGTTCAAGCTAGACACTATTGCAACATTTTGAAACGTTCCAATTTGTCTTAATTTTCTCTTTAAAGTACCAAAATTATCAAAACAATAATAATATCATTTACGTCTTTTTTTTAAAAAATGTTAATATGTGCATAATGTATTTAATATTTACAACATCATGCGTCTGTTTACTTTTCCAACAAGAGCTATTAGATCTAGTTAACTTACGTTCTCTTCTATATGTTGCCACCACAGAAATATAATATCAAGGTTCAATCTTAATTTAAGGCGAAAGATAAGATGATTATTAGATTTTTATTAGTCGGTAATATTTTGGCATCTGTCATAGGACATTTCACTCATGGTCTTGTCCTCAGCAGGAAAACATGCACATTTTTGGGTGACTTGCCCTCTTTGTGTTGGCTGAGTTTGCCCTCTTTGTGTTGGCTGACTTGCCCTCTTTGTGTTGGCTGAGTTTGCCCTCTTTGTGTTGGCTGACTTGCCCTCTTTGTGTTGGCTGAGTTTGCCCTCTTTGTGTTGGCTGACTTGCCCTCTTTGTGTTGGCTGAGTTTGCCCTCTT
>CAXITT010001176.1:110863-134138 GCA_964033795.1 Lymnaea stagnalis | reverse complement strand
TTTGTGTTGGCTGACTTGTCCTTCTTTGTGTTGGCCCACTTGCCCTTCTTTGTGTTGGCCCACTTGCCCTTCTTTGTGTTGGCCCACTTGCCCTTCTTTGTGTTGGCCCACTTGCCCTCTTTGTGATGGTTAAATCGGTTGTTGTTTTTTTCAATGCTCCTATTCGGTCAGCGCGACGGTTGCTGTTGGTAAAGAGCTTGAAGAGTATTTCCAGATTCTGGTCTGGAGTTTCACACACGACAAATTCTGATCAGGAGAAAAAGAGTTTTTTTTTTTCCTGGATATAACATTTGATTTATGCAGTTAAAATTAACAAATTGAATATTATTACAAACGGTTTGAATTGCATGATTCAAATCATAAGCTGTTGGTTATTTTTTTTGTTTTTGCTTTGTTGTTATGAAATAAGCCTTTCCCTTTACACTGCAAAAAAGATTAAAATCTTTTTGTACTTACTGTTTGGTAATTCAGAAAAATATCTGAACATACTAAAGTACAGAAACTTTGTGACATGAGCCGATGAGAAAGCTTTAAAAAAGCAAAACATTTAGAACAGTCAGTAAATGAAGTCACTATTTCACTTGATCTGAAATATGATACCTTAAAGATTTTATGGACATTTTCCGCTTCCTCGACTCATTAGCACAAGTGAATCCAATATATATTTTAATTCATCATGGGAAACAAGCTCTTGTTAAAGTTCTTTTTAATATTTTTTTCTGGACGCTTTAAAAAAAAAAAATTGAGCCGGAAATGTTCGACAAAGCTCCCCAAACAATCGAATGCCTTTAGAAGAAATGTACCATACAATATACACAGTGAGTCATTCGCTTCACAAACACGCCATTCATCGACCAGGACCCACTCCAGCCGCCATTACAATTCTCAAAGTACGATGCCCCAAGGCCCCTCCCTCCAGAAAAGAACGGTCCATTGCTTACCTATCCCCCTCATCACTTCCCACTTTCTTGTATTTTTGCTTTTAAAGAAGTCTGAACTTAGACCCATTTTTGCTTGTTTCTGATGCGTCTGGTGTAAATGAAACTTTAACTTAACGTTTTAAGCATTCAATAGTTTACTATTTAAAACTAATTGCCTCATCCTTGAACCTAAACTTAGAGGTTTTACCGTATTTACCAAACAGAGCTTCTTTCTTTTGTGTATCTTCATTTTAAAGGTTTAATGGCAAGGGCCACAAAGCTGGGGTATTGGTCTACTAACTCTTACAACGTCCATCTCATGACACACTTAGATGAGACGGAAAACGTGTTAACCACTTTGGGTTTTTTTCGTCGTAAGGAAGCACTGACTAATTTTGTGTATTATCCTTTTTTAGATGGAATAATAACTTTAATTATGTTGTCCTTAATTACCCAAAAGAAAGCCAAATCAAAGACTTGAATTTGTTTAAGGCTAAATATTCAAAGGTCCCATGGCTTGAATCATGATTTCGAAGGTGGTTAGCGATTGGCTAGTTCAGTTGATTTATAAAGCGTCTTGGACCCAGGATGAGGCATTCATCAGTGGAAGGGGAACGAGGTGACCGTGTTTATCGTATGTCCTCAGCTCAATGTTGTTTGTGTCTAACATACATTTCGAGGTCTTAACTGTCGAGACATACTGACAGGACGTTGAGTTTTTTTATTTTGTTTATTTAATGCTTTGTTTTGCAACGTGTTGGTTAACACTGGTTGTTGTGTTTTCTGCCTGCTTGTAACAGAAAGGCGTCTCGAGGAAATCTAATTGACGATTTGTCAGGTTGTTTTTTTTTGCCAACCAGTTTGATGTCTTTAAATTGTTTTGTCCACTTTCGTGGTGCTAGGCCTATGTTAGAAGTGGTTTGGAATCGCATTTTGCCCAGTCACATTAAAACTGGGGATTTATTGCCCGCTCACTAAATAGGTTGTGTCATATTACGATGTAGAAAGACTGCCATTGACATACAGCCCCTGACGTTAAAACTGGTGATATCAAAATGTATCTTTGAATTCAGCTTTTTACAAATAGCATCTGTTTACTAACATGTGATTTAGCCTTTGGGTAATAAATAAAAATCAGTCACTTTCTTCTGTGTCTTGTTATACTATCGTCTGAAGAAGAGAAGGGATACTTTTTTGCGACTTCCTTTTGCGTAAAAAAATATTTATATACAGATGCTTCTATTGTAGTTTATAGTGGAAGGCAATAAGCCTAGAAGAATCGGACGTTTTTGTGTCAATCGCTTTAATCGTTGCTGCCTCCAGCCAAGCTCTAACTGCAGCGCCAAAGAATGGGGAACCGGCCATGATTTCACTAAAGTAAATTTACATTGAAGAGAATGACTTTATTGTAGCTTTGGTAAGATCCGTGTGTTTTCTTATACCTCCCCAACCTACGGAGTAGATCCAGATTATTATGCGGAGGTATATGCGCAAGTCAACAAGGCTTTCAGAAGGACCTTCATTACAAATGTGTTGCTGTGGTCTAAAGATGAAAGTTGACGTGCAATCAGTCGGAATTGCTAGCAAAGCAGTAATATTCTGAGACCGTAAAACGTTTTTGCAATCCGGGATCCTGAAACGTACGACGACATTGCACTTTGCTTCAAGAAATAGAAGTGACAGTTCTAAAAGCTCGCCATAGTCATCTCTGTGCTGAAGAAAATATGTTTCCAAATGAAGTGAATTATTTCGCAATAAATGTGATCATGTGTCTAAGCGATACATTCTACATCTAGTTCACTTTGGTAGCAATCCAAAAAATCACCTAAATCTCTGGAAAAGAATGATGTTTGGCTCTTAAGATCGTCCAATTAGTGCATCAAACACCTTAACCAGTACTAGTTCCATAATATTTTGTCGGCATGGTAACTTGATCCAATCCCTGCCCAGCCTGTATTTGAAAAGTATGCAGAGTCCAGCATTAACTCCGTTGTTGCCTGCAGTAGTGTTAAATCACGAGAATTTAATGTAATCAGTAACTTTCAATTGCAGAATAATATTTTTAAAAAATGTCAGTCACCTCTGCCTGCCCGGTTCCATTCTGAAATTTGGGAAGCCCTAGCCGAGACAAAAGACTCTCAAGGCGCTCAATGAGGTCCTTCAAAATTAAGCACATAATATTTTTCCTTTAGCAATGAATAGTTTGAATTAATGGTGGGTGATCTACTATTTCGCGGTGTTTTTGACGTGCTCATCTGATTGATTTGTTGTGCATTTTTTTGGCTGATTGGCTACATCCTTTTAATTATGCTGCAGCTTTTTTTCCCTTTGCTGCATTCCTGTCACGTAGTTTTAAGCAAATTTAGCTGCCAGTAAATATTAGAATATCTGCAAGAAGCTTGACATGGTTATTGTGCATCACAATAAGAATGAAATGTTGAATTTTTTTTTTCCATCACTCTTAGTTGTAACCGAATATATATAGTAATGAACTGGATTTAGAAAATAATTATAACCCACGATTATTATCTGGGAAATGACATAGTAAAACATTTAAAAAAAACAAAAAACTTATACTGTTAAATGTATACAAAATGGTATGTTCGCACTGTACATCTCCCGGCTAATAAATTGTTGGAGACTAAGTTAAAGCCCCTAGGTATTAGGTCTGTCTTAAGTTTAATTTTATAATACTAACTTTTCATTGCATACATTCTGATTTAAATTCTTTCCTACGTTTTACAATCGATCCTAGAAACAGATTTGTACCAAGCAAAACAATCTCAAGTGATCCGTGATGGCTCAAAGTACTCTCATCGTTGTGGCAGTGTGTCTTTGTGCTGGTATTGGTTTGTTATGTTAATGCGGTGGGGAAATCGCCTTGTTTTTTAGACGTCTCTTAACAACCACATAACATGTATTAATTGAAGAAAAAAATATCATCTGTCCATAATACACTGAGAGTTATAAAGATTACAGTGGCCTAACTGCCCTATATTGAATACACACATTTATTTTGTGCTTTATTTTAATTGGAATCTGCCTGTTTAAAATTGGGTAATGTGTTCAGCTTTTAGTAGGTAATTATTTTTTTTAAGTAATCAAAAAATTGTGAACAATGTTTAGATGTGGCAAACTCAGATTTTGTTAACTCTTTTTTATCTACACTTGAAACTGTTAATACTAATAAATGCCATTGCCTTTTATGCACATCTATGTATTTGAAGATTATTAAATCTCTAGCAAGGATTGTAGATAATAAATTAAAAGATAAATAATTTGCTAAAAAAATAAAATATATACTTGTAGCAGAAAAGAAATTATTACACGTTGAATACCAGCTACGTTCACCTTGACATGTAAGACCAAAATGCTCTCTGTGTATTCCACGACTCAACAGCTCACCACCCAACGTGACGTTGACAACGAAATACATCACCATTCAGACGAATATTTAAAAATTGATATTAAAAACATATTTCTGTTCAGTATTTTAACCATTTAATTTCTAACGCTTATTATCTGTTTCAACAGCACTCGAAGTGGCCTCGTGCTATTGTGACTGTGACCCACCAACCACCATAACACGCGAGTGAGAGTGATTTGCTTAAAAAGTTTTCTTAACCTTTAATGTCAGCACAGCTTATAATTTTTTTTTTTAATTTTAACTTTAATGAGTGAAATGTTTTAATAAAGGCGCTCGTGAGGTTTAAACACAAGTTGATGTTCATAATGTATTTTGTTTAAACGCAAGCAGGTGTCGCAGCGTCAACCAAGCTGTCTGTTACGGTTCAACTCAGATGAACAGTTTGTTCAACAATAATTGGGAGTCAGGATTAATTGAACGTATTTAGATATTGGGGTTTTAATTCCGACAAAATTTGAAGGTTTTGAAAATACCTCAGACTAAATGAGAGCTATTCGTTATTCAGCAACAGCAATTAATCCATGAACTCTTATAAAGTCAGGTTATTTAGGGAATGAATTCAAGACAGATCAATGCACTTGAGCTCACAATCCTGTCTCAGAAAATGAATATGTTTACTTTGATATAATCTATAGTGAATTTTATTTGAGAAATTGTCTTCTAGTTGCGATTTGATATTTAAAACCCTTCGTGCAGGCGGAACTAAATCAACACATCTTATTATTACCAGTTATTACCAGCCACCGTTTGTTGGTTATTATTCTGATAAAAGATCAGCCAGTAACAAAAAGGTAGTCGAACGCACGGCTGCTGACTTCCAAATTATATTAGTGCGCATCTAAAGGGTGCGAAAGATATTATATTTTAAAACTAATCATATACGCTTTTCTGACCGTGCGATTTTTCTCGTGGTAAACTGTGGGGGGGGGGGGAATATTAAACAAATATCCCGACCACCAAAAAACGCGCTTTCCCCAATTTTAACAAAACTTTACGAAATTTGCATCCATGAAAACGATTATTAAACATTTTGTCTAGAGCATTTTTTTAAATTAGTCTTTTCTAAACTTCCTATCAACATAAGCTGCAGCTAACACACCAAGTAAACAACAAGCACCCTCCTAGCAAAAAACATAAATGCACAGAAAACAACGGGAAAATACTTATATATGCTCGTAAAGACAGTTTATTTTTACTTTATGAAATAAACAGCCATGTTCAATTTTTAAAAAAAATTTCTGACTTCACACGAGCGTTATTATGTTTGTTATGAGCTACATGGTTCGTTGTGCAGATATGCGGTTCAGGGGGGAAAAAAAGTGAAATTAGCAAAGACCGATAAAACAACATTAACAATTATTCGGACACTCCGGGTAGTTGTGACGTGTGAACCTTGGACGGTGGCTCATCGACGAGACGGAGAACTCTCAAATTAAAACATCGACTGACCTGTGGCAGGACAACGTACTTAATGACACGCCCAGAAACTCGTGCGACGCTTCGGTCGCAAATCCGCATCGGCAATCAGACATGTCATTGGATCGACCACCTAGAGGGAAGAAGGTGTATCCGCTAGCGGGGATACAGTTGGTTGTCAACAAAAATACAAAAAAACACTTCCTTGTTTTGTTGTTTGACTAAAGCGGTGGTTCTCATCCTTCCTAATGCCACGACCCTTAAATACATTTCCTCATGTTGTTGCGACCCTCAAACACACAATTATTTTTGTTGCTACTTCATTCATAAATGTAGAGTATATTTGTATTCCGATGGTCTTAGGCGACCCCCGTTAAAGGGTCATTCGACCCCCAAATAGGTCGCGACCCACAGATTGAGAACAGCTGGACTAGAGATTCCATCCGAAACAAAAAAAAAATAAGTTATTGATATTTTTATGCGTCCTTTTTATTTGGGTTATCATTTTTTTCTACAATTTACTTCTTCCCTCGTACGATCTATCATTAGGGTCCGTACACTTTCACCAGTTGAATACACGTACAAATTAAACATGAATTATCTACACAGTTGACTTATTTAACACTGAATATTTCAAGATGTTGCCAGTTGAAAGTCACTAATTTTATTTATATTTTTTCAGGAGTTATTCAAATTATATAAAGTGTCTGGGTAAGATCGATGACACGTGCTCAGATCTTGATAAAAAGGATGCAGCAAGAACTATTCAAGCATATAAAACACTAATGAACGCTTTAGGTTGCTCAGGTACAGTTAAAACTAATGGCAAATTTAGGCTGTGTATGTACATTGTAAAACTTTATCTTCCCCCAGAACATAACCGTAAAAAATGATTCAGTGATATCCGTTACGTTGCAACACTTTTTGTAGATGATACTTTCGAGTGTGTTCAAATTCCTTGATCTTTATATATTTTTTCAGGTGTGTCTGGTTTATTCTCGTCTCTGAGACTAGTTCTGACTTTGGGTGGCATTGTCTGCCTGTTGAACAACAAACTCTAGTTGCACAAAGCGCCAGATGGCATTTCTTCAAGACATCAGTCTTTTTAGAATTTCTGACGCTTCTTCTAAACTTGGAGCGTGGCTTATTGGATTATTTTTGTTTAAGTATGGCGGCCTGCTTTTGTAATAATCTAACTTCATAAGTCATATCTATGTCAAATTATCTTAACTTTTTCACTGGAAAAATTGTACGGTTTGTGAGCGGGTCGGGGACACTAATTGGGATTAATATAAAATATGTTACTTTATGCATGTTTTGCCAAATTGTTAACTCATCCCCCCCCCCCCGCTTGCCAATTTTTCGATATTAAATTTTATAAAGGATTAATTCGAAAAAACGTTTATTTTATGTGTGTGTTTCATTTACACATTTGCGCCTTAAAGCTTGTTTGAATGAAATAATAGGCAAACGCAAAAATTCTTGTTACTGTAATTGGTTTTACTATTTTTTTTGTTTAACAAACTTAAAACATGATCTTTATCAAATGTACAGCTAACGGATTGACTCTAATTATGGCTATAAATCACGCTCAAAGTTTCTGTCTTCAAAAATGGTGCGATAATTTTTAAATTTTCTTGTCTTATTTATTTATTCGTTTTCTTTTTTTTTTTGCGTATGATCTCCATACGACAGCAAATAAAAATGTGGGCTGATCATCATACATTAGGCTTTGAAAGAATGGAATGAAAAATTCAATATGATATACATATAGTGTAAACATATGTATTTATTTACATACAAAAACCTAAAACACGCTCAATACATACATGAAACCACACAGCCATACTTGTCAAGTTAACATCCCTAAATAATGTTGACAAGTGTTCCTGCATGTTATACATTTCCTTTTTTTTTGTCAACTATTCAATTAAGAATATTTCCTTCTCTATACAAAGTACACGACCAAAGTACTTGACCGAAAGAAATATCATTCATTGTCGTTCTATATTTCGCAGTCCTTTAGTAATTTGGCGTAATAAAGTCTGCTGTAAGGATAATAAGACAATATGACAATAGAGCCTAGTTCATGCCAATTATAGTGTTTGTTTCCTTTCTTAAGAACATCGCATTATCTATTCACTTGACGGAGACGTTTTTATGGAGGCTGAATACAGATATCTTCTATCCGAGTAATTTCCCTTTTTTCGTGTCGTACTATTACGCCCGCTACACTCAGTCAATTCAATATTGTGTACCTCAAATGTTTGAGGCTTGCTTCCAAATTTTACCAACTGATTGTCACCCTTTTTTGCCCCAAAAGTTCTATGATTTGGTGTGTTTTTTTAGATATTAAACAAATATCCCGTTTAAGTATTTGGAATTATTGTAATTATTTCTTAAAGTGTTTGCAAAGTTAATATGTGCTTATTTGATAACAAAAGATTTACTGGATAATTAGTATTATACTTATCCACAAGTAAAGGTAGTTTCGTCAGAGTTCATGGGATAGTATCTTACAGAGCAATGCCGAATAAGATGACGAGATTACAACAAAAATCTCTTTCCTATGTGCATTTTATCTGCCCTCAGTCTTCATGGAGTAATGTGACCGATACGGACTGTATGTGCCCCTACGGTTCGGATATTATGAAACGAGTCGATTATTCTGTTACAAGAAAATTTTACTGGCTAGAATACCCCCCCCCTCCCCCCCCCCAAAAAAAAAGCTTGCATTTACAAAAAACCTCTGTTGTGGGGTGAAAAAGTGGGTACGGGTAGATATACAGGCACAGTAAAAGTAATGCTTGATGCCAAGTCACCTGTGCTGGGTGTAACAGCTGATCTTTATTTCACATTCTACACTCTGTTTATACCTCACATTCAGGATCACTCATTCCACTTTCCCAACCAATATTCACACTTTTATGTTTAAAAATTCATGAATAAAAACAACTAACCACATGCAGTCATACAACTAGACATTAACACACGCCCATCAGGTCACACAGTTCACTCACTACTCACAATAATAATCGTTAGTCATGCATACTTTGACAGGCGCTTTAATTTTTTCCTTGATATCACGTTATCTTTAATCTAGTGGCATGTTAAACATTTAAAAATCCAGTGTTTTAATTATTATTAGTAAGCTTAAATTATTGACGAGATTTTAAGAAATAATTATGTGTTATATCAACTTCAGGGATTTTTTTTTTTTTTAAATGAGGAAAGACAGGTGATAGAACAATGAAATATCTATACATTTCTCAGCAAGACTTGGGATAGAACATTCAAATTTCAATAAATTTAAGTCTGAGCACTTGAAAGCTTGTTTTCTTATTACACTTATGTACCTACGAGATAAATATATACTCTTTCTGAGCTCAGAGTGGGATGGCACATGTGCATAATAATACGTTATATATTTAATTTATTGATCTGTTTGTTGCTCGCTTTCGTAGACATGTATTCACCTACTTTGAACCTCACTTTTGAATGTCAATAGATATGTTCGTCTCTTATTTCGCTTTAAATCTGAGACTTATATAAAATCTATAAGAATTACCGAAGGACGTAACTGATGTAATTTAGATGAAACCGCAGCTTGATAATTATAGCGTCCCTTTGAAAATATAACTTAAGGGTATTTCTATACGAATTATTTCTCCGATAATTACAGTTCCATCTGAAGTATTTTATCAGCCATGATTTGACCACAAAGCAAATTTAAAAAAAATGAAAAAGGATGATGCCACCTAAAGAGATACATGGTGGCTATATGTAGCGCCATCTGTGTTTATTTTTTTATAGATTACCCATCACTTCATCTGTACTAGGCACGCGCAGCAACATGGTGGCGTTGCAACTGCTTGGTAATATTAATAGTGTCTAGGCTCTCTCACCAGAAAATATTTAGTAGTGGAAACGAACTTTGATATGAGACGCAGACTCTCAGTTATGTCTTGCATTTCTTCTAATCAAAAAACGTGTTTTTTCCTATGTTATAGGAAATAACATTCGCAATGTTTATTTGTAAATGCGGAAAGTTTAAAAAAAAATGTGTTAAATAACTCATCCTACTTGCAATTAGGTGATGTACTGACTTCAAAGTCATGAAGGAGAATATCGAAGATACATTATTTTATTGTTGTCCTTTTTTTTTTTTCGTCCTTCGCATGCAAAAATGCTGCTGTCTATATTAAACGTTGAGTGGGACACACGTTGTTTGGGGTCACGTTAAAATCTAAACCGATTCCTACTTTCAATGAATAAAGTCTTCACTTTAATTTTACTACAACTAAAGACAATGATGAACAGCTACGCATGCAGGCCTTGAAGAGGATTCACTCAAGGAACGTGTTTATTTTTTCCAAATGACATCGTGAACTTTAGTGTCGTATCAACTTCAACAAATTTGTCATGTTGTTACCTTACATGATGACTTTTGTAGTATGGAAAATGTATTAGAATAAAACAAAGTGTGTGCCTTTTTTTTACCTTTTAAATTCCTTCCAATCTTTAAAGCAAGAAACTAATAACGTATCCTTCCTGGCATATTTTCGTTTTCTTAGAATTCTTTGTTTCTTTACGCTTGTTATTTTGCTTGTCATCTTATTTGTCAACTTACTTGTCACCTAACTTATCACATTGACCGTCACCATAATTGTCACCTTCTTGTAACATTACTTATCACCTTACTTGTCCTATTACTTTCCACCTTATTTGTCACCATCCTTGTCATATTACTTGTCACCTTACTCGTCTCATTACTTGTAACCGTACTTGACACCTTACTTATAACCTTAACTGTTACCTTACTTGTAACCTTACTTGTAACCTCCTTTTCATATTACTTGTCACCTTACCTTTCACATTACTTGTCACCTTACATTTCACCTTATTTTTCACCTTACTTGTCGTCTTACTTATCACCTTACTTGTCACATTCCTTGTCATCTTACTGGTCACCTTACTGGTCACCTTACTTGTATACTCACTGGTCATCTTACTTGTCACCTTATTTATCACCTTACTTATCACCTTACTTGTCACCTTATTTGTCCCCGTCTTGTCACATTAATTGTCACCTTATTTGTCACATTATTGATCATCTCACTTGTCACCTTGCTTGTCATATTTTTGTAACCTTAAATGTCACCATACTTGTCTAATTACTTTTCTACATACTTGTCATATTACTTGTCACCTTACTTATAACCTTACTTGTCATCTTACTTGTAACCTTACTTGAGATCTTAATTGTTACCTCACGTGTGACCTTACCTGTCACTTACTTGTGACCTTACTTATCACTTTACTTTTCATCTTGTTTATCATCTTCCTTGTTTTCTTACTTGTAAACTTACTTATTTTCTTACTTGTCACCTTACTTGTCAACTTCCTTGTCAACTTACTTTTCACCTTATTTTTCTCCTTACTTGTCACCTTACTTGTCACCCTACTTGTCACCTTACTTATCACATCACTTGTGACATTACTGGACATGTTACTTGTAACCTTGCTTGTCACGTTAATTTACACTTTATTTGTCACCTTGCTTGTAGCATTACTTGTTACTTGTAACCTTGCTTGTCACGTTAATTTACACTTTATTTGTCACCTTGCTTGTAGCCTTACTTATAACATTAATTATCACCTTCTTGTCACATACCTTGTCATTTATTTTTCACCTTACTTGTCACCTTACTTATCATATCACTTGTCAACTTACCCATAACCTTACCTTTCACAATATTTGTCACCTTTTTGCCACTTTAAATGTGATCTTTCTTTTCAACTTACTTTTCACCACACTTGTAAACTTACTTGTTCCCTTACTTGTCACCTTACCTATGACCTTACTTATAACCTTACGTGTCACCTTACTGGTCACCTTACTTGTCAACTCACTGGTCATCTTACTTGTCACCTTACTTGTCACTT
Source organism: Lymnaea stagnalis (assembly GCA_964033795.1). Lineage (NCBI taxonomy): Eukaryota > Metazoa > Mollusca > Gastropoda > Lymnaeidae > Lymnaea > Lymnaea stagnalis. Next base: position 122,429 of record CAXITT010001176.1, on the reverse strand, counting down.
TACTTATCACCTTACTTTACTCCTTATTTGTCACAGTCTTTTCACATTACTTGTCATCTTACTTGTCACATTATTTATCATTGAACTTGTCACCTTGCTTGTCATATTTTAGTCACCTTAAATGTCATTATACTTGTCAAATTACTTTTCACCATAGTTATCATATTACTTGTCACCTTATTTGTAACCTTACTTGAGACCTTACTTGCTACCTTACTTGTGACCTTTCTTGTCACTTTACTTGTCATCTTATTTATCATCTTACTTGTCTTCTTACTTGTCAACTTACTTGTAATCTTACTTGTCACCTTCTTTTTCACCGTAATTATCACCTTGTCACATTACTTGTGACATTACTTGTCACGTTACGGGTCATATTAATAATAATAAATAATAATAATGTTCATTTCAAAAACACGCTTCATCCCCAAAGGCTCGAAGCGCGGTACAAAGTCAACAAAAAACAATCTATAATTTTCCATATTTAAAACAAACGCAACACTACAAAAACTAATTACAAGCATACAATAGCAAAGTCTTTCTCGCCATTTCAAACATAAGCAACACAGCCATTATGCATTAACTGGAAAATAAGGTTGACAATCATCCCTGAAGGTGTTTGCGAAATAGGTGTGTCTTTAAATCGGTTTAAGAGGACTCCAGTGTCTGGTTGTTTCTGAGATCGACAGGAAGGGCGTTCCAAATTGTTGGACCAGCAAATGCGAAAGTGCGCTTTCCGTAAGTCTCAAGGCAAACACGTGGTGTCGAGAGTTTGCCACTATCGGATGAGCGGAGCTCTCTAGTGGGTACATAAGGCGTAAGCAGCTCTTTCAGATAGGACGGCGCCTTACTTGTCACCTTGCTTGTCAAGGTACTTGACACTTTACTTGTCACCTTACTTGTAGTCTTACTTATCACATTAATTGTCACCTTCTTGTGACACACCTTGTCATTTACTTTTCACTTTACTTGTCACCATACTTGTCAAATTACTTGTCAACTTACGTGTCACCTTGCCAGTCACCATACGTGTCACCTTTTTGTCACTTTAAATGTCACATTTCTTGTCAACTTACTTTTCAGCATACTTCTTACCTTACTTGTTTCCTTACTTGTCACCTTACTTATGACCTTACTTATCACCTTACTTTTAATCTTACTTGTCAACTTTCTTGTCACCTTCCTTGTCATCTTACTTGTCACCTTACTTGTAACCTTACTTGTGACATTACTTTTAACCTTCTTGTCAAATTAATTTTCAACTTAATCTTCACCTTACGTATCACCTTACTTGTCACCTTACGTTTCACCTTACTTCTCACCTTACTTGTAACCTTTCTTGTGACGTTACTTGTCTCATTACTTGTTACTTTACTGATAATTTTACTTGTCCCCTTGCTTGTCACCTTGCTTGTCACCTCGCTTGTCATCTTACTTGTCACCTTACTTATCACCTTACTTGTCACCTTACTTGCAATCTTACTTGTCACCTCTTAAATTTGAAGTTTACTTTCTATTACTTTTATTCCAACCGCGTTAATATTATTTCTTTTCATTTTACTGAAGATTCGCTCCAAAGCCACAAGTTCAATGGGTTGTTCATCCTCGTCCTAACGTTTCCGTTCGTGCGTCGCCTTTGAGGGTCAAACGACCCTTTCTCAGGGGCCGCTTAAGACCATCGGAAAACACATATTTAAGAAGAAGCAACTGAAATATTTTGATAGTTTGGGGGGGGGGGAAGCACCACATTATTAGCAACTGTATAAAAGGGTGACGATATTACAAATATTGACAACCACAGTCCTTAAACAGAAAGTTCTAAAAGAAAAGGAAATATTTTTTTATTTAAAAAAAACAATTTACTGAAGGCTTTTAACGAGCCATACCAATAAATTCCAGGCTCAAGACAGGGAAAAAACGTCTGAGAAGCGATGTGACGAAACGGTCTGTGATAGTGAAATGAACCCCAATTTAACAAATACAAATTAGCAGTCTTTGAGTTCTGCCGATGTAAAACGATCTATAGAACCGTCAAGTTTATTAGCATTCATAACAGACACGTACACATTCCCTGGTGAAATCTCGGTTGGGTTTCCGTTGTGTCCCATTTGAGAAGCATTGTTGCCGTTACGTAAGTGCACCCTAGCAATCATCAGAAATCAATATATTATTGCATAGGTGCATCATGGCAGCGCACCAGACTTCAACATATTGTCACATAGATGCATCATGGCAGCTCATTAGATATCAACATATTGTCTCTTCGGCGTACCCTAGCAATCATTAGACTTCAACATATCGTCACGTTGGTGCACCCTTGCAATCAACAGAAATCAAAATATTATCACATAAGTGCACCTTAGCACTCATTAGGCATCAATACACAGTCACGTTAGTACATCATGGCAAGGCATGAGACATCAATTTATTTTCACATAGCTGCATCATGGCAACTCATCAAGCATCATATTATTGTCACTTAGGTGTAATCTAGCAATCATCGGACATCAACATATTATCATGTAGGTGCACCCTAGCAATCATTAGGCATCAATATATTGTCACGTGGGTGACACATGGCAGCGCATTAGACATCAACATATTGTCACATAGGTGCATCATGGCAGCTCAACAGACATAAACATATTGTCACTAAGATGTACCCTAGCAATCATCGGACATCAACATATTGTCACATAGGTGCATCATGGCAGCTCATGGGACTTCAATAGATTGTAATGTTGGTTCAACAAGGCAGCTATTCAGCCATCCAAATATTGACACGTTGATGCATAATCAGACGTCAAAATATTTTTCATTTGAACTTTGCCCATGGAAAAGCTAATCAGACGACGGAAAAGCTAAACATATGAATGCGGAAGTTCCTCAGATAAAAACCCACTGTTGAACGAGCCCTTTGTCCGTTGTACTCGATTTGAGACAAGCTCACTCATGTGATTATGATTATAAAGGTCTCTCAAATCTATGAAGACTCATAAATTATTATTTCTTGTATTCTTTAATTGCATGTCTTTTATTCTCCTTCAGACACCGCCATTGCGTGTTCACATTGCCAGTTCGTGAACTCATGCGGTTATTAGCTAAGACCTGGAGCCGCCTAAAACAGGTGGTCGCCTACACCTGGGATTGGGGGGGGGGGGGGCTGGACTAGACCAGGGGATGGGCTAAACCAGCCTTAGAAATAATAATAAAAAAGTTCATTTCAAAAACACGCTTCATCCCCAAAGGCTCGAAGCGCGGTACAAAGTCAACAAAAAACAAATCTATAATTTACCATATTTAAAACAAAAGCAACACTACAAAAACTAAGTACAAGTATACAATGGCAAAGTCTTTCTAGCCATTTCAACCATAAGCAACACAGCCATTATGCATTAACTGGAAAATAAGGTTGACAATCATCACAGAAGGTGTTTGCGAAATAGATGTACGTAGATTGTCGCAAATTCTTTTGGCGTTATATAAAATATGGGGGAACGCGTTCAAGCTGCGTGATGTGGAATAAGATATTTCAGATTTGAAAAGAAAAAAGTGTAAGTTTCGGCAAAATGCCTTCTTTCACAGACGAGATAAAGTTAGAGGAAGAAAATTATTTGAAATTTAAAAAAAAAGTAATTGAATATTCCCAGATCACAGTGTGGCTTTTTTCAGTATCTGCTTAGAAAAAACGGCCAATGTTGTACTTTGGGTGTGTAAACTCATTGTTTACGAGGCGTAGTGGAAAGAAGTCAATACGGACTTTCACCACATAAAAAGGGTGAACACCATTAATGTCTTTAAAAAAAAAATAGAACTCATCACTATTCGGCTAGTTCCATTTTGTGGCCGTAATTACAGAAGAATTGTATGGACGGGCTAGGCAAAAAAACATGCAGAGACTTATAAAGCAAACATGTTTTATTATTTTTATCCTTTATTAAATGGTATGAACAGCCACAAAAGTAAATATTTATTGTACACTTTATCAAAGTGTAGAGTTATATTTAAAGGTTGTTGTGCTTGTCAGTAAGTACATAACTTAAATCTGCTCATTGCCAGACTTTCTGAGGCATTGCTCATGATGTGTGATACATAAAGCTGTTACGCTCCGATTCGGTTTAATGCAGGCCAGCGAAAATGATGGACCTTCTTGTCTAGCTATAAGGAAGAAAAAAAACAACCAAAAAAACCTGGCTATTGTATTAAATGTGCTGAGAAAGAATTGTCCGCCAGCTGATCAGTTTGACATTGTTGAGTTAAAACAGCCAGTCCTTAAAGAATTGTGCTTTGTTGTCATTTGAACAATCTAGTGCTATTACTGTTATACCAAGAATCAGATGTCAGTTGTTATAATACCAATCCAGAGATGTAAGTTGCTTTTATACCAGGTTACAGATGTCAGTTGCTATTAGACCAATCCACAGATGTCAGTTGCTGTTACACCAATCCACAGATGTCAGTTGCTATTTGACCGATCGACATATTCCAGTTGCTATTAGACCAAATCATTTATGTCAGTTGCTATTACAACCATCAACATATGTCAGTTGCTATTTGACCAATCAATATATTTCAGTTGCTTAGCGCAAATAAGAATTTGTATACGAACAGAATCAGAGTTTTTAAATGATTGCCACGATGTTCAGAAATAACAATCAAGTAATTCCGGGAAATACATGTATTATAAAATTGCACATTTAAACAAATGAAAGGTTTTCTTGAGGTATGCATATCCCTCACACAGTTTGTATTCCATTTGATTTTGTGTGTATATACTTCAATATGGTTTAGTTTAAAAACTCTGAAGACCTAGGCAGTTTCGGGATGCCTTGGGGAGGGGGGAGATTGTACGATTCATTAAAAATGGAGTTGTCAAATTATTGTAAATGTGTATAGTTTATGATGGTGTCTGTTCTTCAGCCAACACAAGACGACGAAAGACACAATTAAATACATACTAAAGAGTAGTTGTCAGAAGGGTGGACAATTTTTTATGTAAATCAATTTTGTTGAGCCTTCGAACTACATAATACTGACTACACACTTGAGGTTAACTATTTTAATCATCATTTCATTTTGTATACCATTTTGAGGATGGCAAGGGTATAATGCAGTTAGTTGCATGGTTAATGTTTCTATTGACAAGGCTGTGCATCTTTTAGTTAAAAGGTTAAGTTAAACTCATGTTATCCATTTATCAAGAACCTTCTTACTTTCTGATCAAAACTTCCCAAGAAAACCAAAAAAAAAAAAAAAAATCTCGGAAAATGTTTTTTGCTGTGCATCTTTTAGTTAAAAGGTTAAGTTAAACTCATTTTATCCATTTATCAAGAACCTTCTTACTTTCTGATCAAAACTTCCCAAGAAAACCAAAAAAAAAAAAAAAAATCTCGGCTAATGTTTTTGTTTGTGTCGTGTGCAAAAATGTTTTGAGGTGTTATTGATAAGATACTTGCGCTTCATAGTATTTTCGTGAACCAGTGGTCGGAAAACAAATGTTTCAAAAGAGCCGGAAATCAGTTGCAGTACGATTTAAAAAAAAAAAAAAAATTGAGAGCGAAATTTCTATTCAAGAACATGTCAAGAACCATGATTTTCGGAGTCAAAGCCGTTTTGTGGCCGACTGCCGAGCCACACTCAGGGGGCTAAAGAGTCGCTCATTAGCAAAGCACTATCGTAGACTATTCACCAAATCGTACCCTTTCATGCATGATCATAGAATTGTCTACAGTACAGACTTTTCTGAGTGATCTTATGTAAGTCTACATCTTATTCTTGTATATATGGGAAGCCCACGATCGATATATTGATCATTTCGAACAGGGGATTGCCTAGAGCAGACGTTTTCTGAGTGATTATAGACGAGTCTATTTGATAAACTTTTTCTGATTGGCAAACGACAAGTCTATAAAAGAGACGTTTTCTGAATGATCGCAGACAACTCCACATAACATGCATTTTCATCTTTGAAGACGTTTAGTGAGGCTATCATCAAAACTCTTTGATCTTTATCATTCGGGTGATTCTAAGGACTTGCTCCACCCCCCCCACCCCCCCCCCCAACCTGCCATGCTCAAGATGAAATCAAGTATCGTGAGGTCACACCAAATGGTACCCTGATGATCAGAATTAAGTACCTTTAATACGTTTAGTGAGGCTATCATCAAACCTCTTTGATCTTTATCATTCGGGGGATTCTAAGGACTTGCTCCACCCCCCCCCCCCCCCCCCCCCAACCTGCCATGCTCAAGATGAAATCAAGTATCGTGAGGTCACACCAAATGGTACCCTGATGATCAGAATTAAGTACCTTGCTATTTTTAGAAATCTGATAATCCATAGTGACATATAAATAAACTCGTACAAATGTGCATATTTTATGAAATAGAAATATATAAACAGACAATATGTAAATCTCCTAGTAAATATAAATAGTGCTGTTATAGACAGAAAAATTGTGTTTCCTTCGCTTTAGAAAAAATGTATTGCTTCACAATTCCATTCATTTTTACAACCATTTTACAATACATAACTTAATAGCTTAATAAAGGTATATATATAAACTTTACACTTGGAGTAACACTTTTTTGTCCCTTCTGATATAATATGACGTATTGTATACATTAAAATACTAAAGTTAAAAGCACTTTTATATTTCTTTAAGTAAGACACATTCGGCACTTGTGACATGTACTACGTTCGGTGCCTACCTTTAGTGTCCATAATTGTCTTTTCACATTCTGTACCTTTCTCATATTCATTTATTTATCCACTACGACTAGCCAGCCAAACCATGGCGGCCGTAACACCTAATCTTCCATTCTACAAAAGTTACTTGACAAAACAAGCATTTATATTCATATTAGGATTATTAGGATATTAGGAACACGTCAGTGTTCTGTCAATTTTCTGTACCTAGGGTTTCTAAATATTTTAAATATTCCAGAACCATTCCAATATGTTTGATCAAACCTATGACCCACTACAAATGTAACGAGGTATTTTAAAGTTGAAAACAAACTGACGAAGTTTTTAAAAATTTAAATTACGAAGAGAACTTTGGGGCCTATAGAATAAATATGTGACATTTTAAACAAGTTGAAAGATTTCTTTTTTACTATTAAAATTATTATCTTAATTTAATAGACTCATATCTTAGCACAAAAGTTTGGGAAACGCTGGCTTAAGCAGATATTTTAATGGTATTTAAATTGACAGTGAACCAGGAATATACAGACATAGACTAAGCTCCCAGGTCACAAGAAGTGTGTAAGTATTGCTTGTGACCTGAGATCGGTCGTCGACTGACAGGTCTTAGTGTGTTCAACTGTTGGGTCAGCAATCACTCAAGCGAAAAATATTGCGTGCTCTATGACACAAAACGTTATAGGTACTTGCCACTATTTCCAGTAAATTTAAAAGCTCCGGAAAATACATTACATTACTTTAAGGAAAGACAAATTCATAAATGGTAATAGTTATATAAGTCTACGCCAGCCAATTAAACACACTAAAACATCCATAAACTTGAAATTAAGCTTCAGATTATTTTTGTGTTGTTTGTTAGTTTTTTTTGTGTTTTTTTTTCTAGAAGTCTCTGAACACAACGCATGCATTGTAAGGACATAAATGATTTTTGTTTTTTAAAATATGAACTGTTTTATGACAGTATCGTTCATTAACGTCACATCAAATGTAAACTTTTTAAAAGTGGTAGTTGCCAGTTGTAGCGCCCACACCTTACAAAAGCACCAGCCTCTGTTTGCTTAAAGACTCCAGAAACGACTCGTAATTTGTACGAATTCACATGTTTTGATTTTTTTTTTATTTTGAGCTCAACAAAATAGCCAAAATAAAACAGTTTACCAATGTACATGGACATGAACAAAAAACAGCTGCAGTATATGTATTTCTTTATGCGATTTAAAAAAAAAAAATTAAAAATATAATAATGAAACTCTTCCTTGAGCAACGAAAAGACTGCCAATGTGCAAACGAAATCATTTTTCCAACACAAAGTCCCCTATACATACAGGAGCCAGAATGATCACTGCATTGATCGTGGTCCTTCGACATATAGAAAAAGAGAAGAAAAAGTTATAGAATTTTAATTGACAGGATCTGACGGTGCTACGCATAACACACACCGTGCCCTTAAACTGGGCGGCAAGTATTACAGGCGCAGTTTTTCACGCTACCATTTCCTGAGAATTTATGAATTCCCAATAGTCGTGACCAAGCATTTGAATAAATTATGTAGCATGTTTATTAAGTGAATCAATACATTGAATAGTAGCGTGGCTCTCTATTTAGGAAAAAAGGGGGAGGGGGTGGACGTTCACGGTCCACTGCATTGAGGCTGAAATATTTTTTTTTTTCTTTGGTAATCTATGTAGAAAGGTACATAAATGACACTCGGTTATGTTTTCACATAAATTATACACAGTTTACAGAGTACCTGTGACAGCAAATGACTATATTTTATAGAGGAACTGGAATAGCAATGTTTACATTTTAAATTGCACTGCACTTAATACAAATCAACGTCTACACATAAAGGAGAAATGGGGGGGGGGGGTGAGAAGCAAGCGAAGCAATGCATGCTGGAAATATTTAATGGGGTAGTCGCTAGTGAAAGGGGGGGTTTTGGAGAGCAAACCTTGTTTTATTGGAGGTTTGGGTAAAAGAAAATAACATTTAAAGAAGATCCCTGAAAAATCAACAAAATGGTTACATGTCGTCTACACATAAAGGAGAAATGGGGGGGGGGTGAGAAGCAAGCGAAGCAATGCATGCTGGAAATATTTAATGGGGTAGTCGCTAGTGAAAGGGGAGGTTTTGGAGAGCAAACCTTGTTTTATTGGCAGTTTGGATAAAAGAAAATAACATTTAAAGAAGATCCCTGTAAAATCAACAAAATGGGTACATGGCATTTACGAGTTAGCTTAAAAGCTTTCCGTGTAGATATAAATACAAACATAGTCACATGAAATAAACATTTTTAATTAAGAGAGACAACCAGAAAATTTACAATTAAATAAAAATACACCACGGAAGCAGACGTTTCTTAAGCTTTAAATTACCCTGAAATGCAAGAATTGTCATCGGGGGCTCTTGGCATGTGTTCAACTTTGCCCACCCCTCCCCCCCCGGGAGAATGCTATACACACAATTATGGCCATTTAAAGTAATAGTCTTCATGAAATAATTTTTTTCTGTTTTCTTTGCATTTTATGGGTGGTTTCATTTTTTGTATGTGTGCAAATATCGAGTTTTTTAGTTGTTGCTTTTATTTTCTTTATTTCATCATCGCTTGGGAACATCTCATATCGTAAAATATCAAGGGAAAATGAGAAATTAGGTCGTAGGGAATGAATGTCAATAGGTTCGGATGTCGCCTGGTGAGATAATTCAGCTTCCAGCTCAGATGTTGCCGCGATGCTGGGCCTTTATAGTCATCGCTGCTTTATAAGCCTCAGTGGACCTAAAAAAAAAAAAAAAAAAAATTAAAAAATGTAAACCTATATTTTAAAATGTAACGCTTTATGCAGACATTATAAAAATATAAAACGATACATTTTCGAATTTTATATCTCAAGATTTGCTTATGTGGAACATTCAATTACACGTGTATCTGACCCTTGGCAAAAGCGCCTGGTTAATGTAAAAACAAGTCCCAAAGCTTGTTAAAATTGGTTGAAAAATCCATACGAAAAAGGGGTGGGGGGATTTTTTTAGAAACCGTTCAATTATCGGCTGTGGTATGGGGGGGGGTGGGGTGTAGGTCAATATGCCAAATCCAATGTCGCTTTTGTTCATTTCAAGAAAAAAAAGTTATATAAAATATAATAAAAAAAACAAATAAACATTATATATATAGATATATTTTACGTGTTAAGTCTTGGATTGCATTGTCGGTAACCAATGTGAGGATCATCGGCTGGTTGGGACGGAGTGTTTTGGTGGTAACAACGAGGTATAAGTACTAACTTCTCTGGTCGTGACTGCCACATCTGTGATACAACATCACCACTTAGCTGAGGTAATGTGTGTGTGTGTTAGCTAGCGTCATTAGAATATGTGTGTAAGTTTGCGTCATCATAATATATGTGTAAGTTTGCGTCATCATAATATGTGTGTAAGTTAGCGTCATCATAATATGTGTGTAAGTTAGCGTCATCATAATATGTGTGTAAATTAGCGTCATCATAATATATGTGTAAGTTTGCGTCATCATAATATGTGTGTAAGTTTGCGTCATCATAATTTGTGTGTAAGTTAGCGTCATCATAATATGTCTGTAAGTTAGCGTCATAATAATATGTGTGTAAGTTAGCGTCATCATAATATGTGTGTAAGTTTGCGTCATCATAATATGTGTGTAAGGGTAGCGTCAACATTAATATGTGTGTTAGTGCGTGTCATCATAATATGAGTATTAGCGTCATTACATGTGTGTTAGTCATCGTAATCAGAATATCTGTTTAGATAGTCGATTTAAATTCATTTCTTATTTTGAATGTTATGATTATTTTTTTAAAAATTCATTTATTGCAAACCGTAAACATTCTTGTCAAAGAAATCACAAGTGTTCTAAGATGGCTAAACTTTGTCTCATCGTGCTGACAGTCTGCCTTATCGCAGGTATTATTTTATTGTTAATTGCCTCTGAGTAGCAAAAATACTATGCATTTGAACTCTTCCTCGGTAGCACACTCGTCTTCAAAATTAATGTCTTTTTGTTTTAATTGTATTTTTTCATGTTTAAAAAAGCTTTTATGACTCACTAACAGACATGACACACGAAATAATTCAAAACTTAATTACACTTGACTAATTGTTCAAGAAACAAATTAAACTTGTGCTTACATTAATTTTAAAATGATTTGATATTCTGTATCAAACGATGAAGCTTAATTTTTATTACGGTACACATTATTGACCATGAATTCTTAATAATCCATTTTGAAATAATAGCAGACTTCTGTTGGGGATGATTTTAATTGCGGTGGATCGGCTTTGTGAAGCCGTTTCCGTTTGTAAATGTATCTAAGCTAAATAGAGCCGCTAAGCCACATTTTAAGCCTCTTCGTTCAGAGACCTTGTAACTCTTATTTAAAGCAAAGTGGAGCGTCTTACAATAAAACGTTTAATCTAAAAGTTGCACCATTTCAAACCAGAGGTTCTCAGCTCAATGCCGTGTTTAATCCTGAAAATTATGAATTCCTTTTCGTTTTCCTCCTAACATAAATCTTCAGCACCATCAGCAATTTAATATTATTTGATAGCGATGTTTTCTAGCCCAAATAAATTGTGTCACCTTTGAGAAATTTAAAAGACAAACAGGAAGTGGGGAATTTATTCCCTTCCCCAACTGAGATTGGGAGCAATGGCTTACTTTTTCACCTCCGTTCCCCACCCCCGTTCCCCACCTCCGTTCACCACCCCCATTCCTCACCCCCATTCCCGATGCCCATTCCTCGCCCCCGTTCCCCACCCCCATTTATCGCCCCCGTTCCCCACGCCCATTCCTCGCCCCCGTTCCCCACGCCCATTCCTCGCCCCC
>CAXITT010001176.1:60974-110493 GCA_964033795.1 Lymnaea stagnalis | reverse complement strand
CCACGCCCATTCCTCGTTCCCATTCCCCACCCCCATTCATCGTCCCCGTTCCCTACCCCCATTCCTCACCGTAATTCCCCCCCCCCGTTCCCCACCACCATTCCTCACTCCCATTCCGCACCCCCGCTCCCCACCCCCATTCCTCACCTCCGTTCCTCACCCCCGTTCCCCACCCCAATTCCTCACCCCCATTCCCCACCTACTTTCCCCACCCCTGTTCCACACCCCCATTCCTCACCCCCATTCCCCTCACCCGTTCCCCACCCCTTTCCTCATCCCCATTCCTCACCCCCGTTCCCCACCACCGTTGCTCACCCCGATCCCCACCCCCATTTCCACGCCCACATTTCCACGCCCCCGTTCCACAACCCGTTCCCCACCCAGTTGTCTATAAATCTCAAAGTAGAACACAACACCATTGTTCAGTACATCTGATCACTTTGATAACCTGACCAATAGTTGCTATTTTAGTCGTCCTTGCATTAATTTTTTTAATTCACTAATATTTGTTTTAAAATATTTTTTTCTTTCACGCACCGTCCTTCAAAAAATTAAATTGCAATTAAAGGGTCAAAATAATTGTAAAAAATTATTACCGAATCAAAACTTCCATTGCCAAATGATTTTTTTTTTTATACTAATTTCTGATTTAAGTGGAAATTTGTTTATGTTCTTTATCCTTATAGCCACTTTTGATGGAGCCCAAGGCGTATGTTCCTGCAGCGTTGTTACATCTACCGATTGCACGTGAGTCTCTCTCCGTGTCTCTATCTCTGTGTTACATACATGTGTAAATAATGAGTGAGCGTGGCAACTGCAAATTCTAATGTAGCATAGTTTACATAAGTGCTTAACAAAGGAAACACGGGCTTTGCACGACCCTTTTATTTGGTTGTCAGCTGAGCTGAATGGACTGCTATATCACAGCTTAGTGTCTGGATTGATACACGGGTAGATAGATGTTTGGTTTTAAACACAAACAAAAGGGTATTAATGCTTCAGAATTCGTCTTGATTAATGCCCCTTGGTGATATCATTCAAATCAGCCAAAGTTCTGGTTTAGAATAGCCACATGCGTTATAGATTAAAGTGTTAATCACACCAAGGGAAAAAAGAATGTGTGAGAGAGGTTGTTTAAGTTTATAGAACGTGAATGCGAAAGCTGAACCTATCTACCTAATGGGACAATAAGTTAGCTTGAAGCCTTGTTAAAAATAGCTTAAAGTGTTGTTGCAGCAGAAGGGAAGAGATTCATTTTTTTTTTCTTCAAAACTTTGTTTCAGAGCTCTTCAAGGATATCTGTCGTGTCTGAGAAGCGTTGATTCGTCATGCTCCGTAGATGATATAACTGCAACACAGTTTTCTATTGGCTTCTTGAAAATTAAAATGACTGTATTCGGATGCTCAGGTAAATGTTACGAGCTTTTTTTACTAAGTCACGGCAAAGATAAAATGTTGCGGGCCTTCTTACGTTGGTCTAGTGACGGCCTTCTCAATACTTGACATGTTAGGATCTACGTCCTTACACTTCAACACATTCCGCAGTATGTGCGTTTACTGCGCAATCAGCAGACTCCACGTTGTCTAGGAGTTTACAAAACTTTCTTAATATCTATAAATACATCACAACTCCAGTATGGAAATACAACAGTTATTTATTTACAGGATCCAATAGCAATTCACAGTGACAAAGTTCATTGGCGATAATACTAATTCTCAACTTGGCTCTCTCTCCGGACTCTCACACATCGGCTAAACTACCAACCATCAACTCTCGGCTTAGCTCTGGTCTAACGTGTCTCTCTCTCTCGTGCTACTTCCTGACTATTTGACTCTCTAACACACATCCCTTTTACGTCACCACCCAAACAACTCAGCATGCACAGCTCAATAACACGAACCAACCTCACACTCTGACCTCACGACCTACAACTCACAAAACAGTCTCACGATATACAACTCCCCCTACCCAACATTGACATCGATCTAGTTCACAACAGTAAACATATTGAGAAAAACTTTCAATCTGATTTATTTCAAAACGTTTGCACTTAAATGGCATTAAGGTAAATGTTCTGAGCTTGACAGTACATTTTTTGTTTCTTATCAATATTTTGCAGGTGTTTCTGGACTAATGTCATCGTTTAGCCTCGTTTTAGCTTTATGTGGAATCACTTATCTAATGACCAGCAAAGACAAATAAACCAACAGTGTTAAATGAATGAAAGATCAACATATTGTAAGATAAACTTTTTGAAAGATCAGCTCGCTGAAAAATCTACCTATTGAAAGATCAATCTTTAATAACATCTACCTACTGAAAGATCAAGCTATTGTAAGATCAACCCATTGAAAGATCAACATATTGAGAAATAAAACTAATTAGATCAACCTAATTAAAGTTCAACCTATTGAAAATTCAACATATTGAAAAATCAACCTATTAAAATATAACCTATTGAAAGAGCAAGCTATTAAAATATACACTTATTGAAAGATCAACCTATTGAACATGAAACCTTAATATGAAGCACATTTCTATTTCCGCAAGGATAAATAAATTCAATTAGAATTATGTTTTTTAATGGTTGAAGGATTTGTTCTCCCTTTATTATGTTCACTTTTACTTCCTTGTCCAAGGAATTATTTACAACACTCTTTATCCTTAGCATCTTTAAATAAATAAATGTAAAGGTAAGAAAGTGTTATTTTAAAATATAATTATATTGCTTACCTTTTAAACAAACGTGTAACTAGGGTTTCAATTTTTGTGTGTGTTAGTTCCTTGACGCCGTTCGTCACTGACACAAACTGTTTATAAATTTCAATATTTACTATGTCTGTATCTTGATAGTAATGGCATGAGTTTTTTTAAAACAAATATATGTAACTGTTACATTAGAACCATTTAAAAAAAAAATTGTCTTTGTTCCTGTGTTTGTTATTAATAGCTGATTTAAATTGTCACACACATTTTTTTTTTCCCTGCTAGTTTATTCCAGGTGAGAAAATGGTTTCTCCCATCATACTCAGCACCATTATTTCTTAACTGCGCCAGGAACATAAGTCCCAAAGTTTATATTTATAAATAGCATGACTTCTTAATTATATTATTTTTTGTTCAATGTTGCAAGCCTTATTTTCTATTTGTACTGCTGCACGCTCAAAGAACATCATTTTGGTGTGAGGGATGGTCTGGAAAGTTTGTTACTTTATATACAACTAATAAGATTAAACGTTTACCATAAACTAGAACGTTTTAAAAAAATATTTAGAATTAGAGGCCCACTGAATTTCGTCTTCGGCTTCGGTTTCGGCGCCGAAAGTGGCCATTTTATCACTTTCGGCCAAATTTCGGTTTCGGCCGAAACTGGAAAATTAAATTTCGGCTTAATTTCGGTTTTGGGCCGAAAAAGAAAAGTTAACTTTCGTTCGGTTTTTCTTCGGTTTTGGCCGAAATTGACTTAGACTTTCGGCCATCCGGCCGAAAGTTACTCTGGTTTTCGGTCATTTAATACTAAGCGAAAGCGATATTTAACAACAAACTAAGCGACATTTAAGAACAAATTAAGCGATCTTTGAGAACAAACTAAACGATATTTAACAACAAACTAAATGACATTTATGAACAAACTAAACGATCTTTAAAACAAACTAAGTGATCTTTAAGAACTATAATAATAATAAAGTTCATTTCAAAAACACGCTTCATCCCCAAAGGCTCGAAGCGCGGTACAAGGTCAACAAAAGACATATCTATAATTTACCACACTTAAAACAAACGCAACACTACAAAAACTAATTACAAGCATACAATCTCAAAGTCTTTCTAGCCATTTCAACCCGGAGCAACACAGCCATTATGCATTAACTGGAAAATAAGGTAGACAATCATCCCAGAAGGTATTTGCGATCTTTAATAACAAACTAAACGATCTTAAAGATCAAACTAAACGATTTTTAAGATCGAACTAAATGATCTTTATGAACAAAACAAATGATCTTTAATGATTTATAATAATAAACTAAGCGATCTTTAACATAAGACTAAATGTTCTTTAAAAACAAACTGAAAGATCTTTAAGAACAAACTAAGCGATCTTTATGAAAGAACAAAGCGAATTTACAACAAACTAAGCGATCTTTATGAACAAACTAAACGACCTTTAAGAACAAACAAAGCGATCATTAACAAAAACTAGACGATCTTTAACAACAAACTAATGCGATCTTTAAGAACAAACTAAACGATCTTTAACAACAAAGTAGGCAATCTTTATGAACAAACTAAACGATTTTTAACGACAAACTAAACGATCTTTCACGACAAACTTAACGATCTTTAACAATAAACTAAACGATCTTTAAAACAAACCAAACGATCTTTTACAACAAACTAAACGCTCTTTAACAACAAACTAAACGGTCTTTAACAACAAACTAAGCGATCTTTAACAAGAAACTAAACGGTCTTTAACAACAAACTAAACGATCTTTAACAAGAAACTAAACGATCTTTAACAAAAAACTAAACGATCTTTAACAACAAACTAAACGGTCTTTAACAACAAACTAAACGATCTTTAACAAGAAACTAAACGATCTTTAACAAAAAACTAAACGATCTTTAACAACAAACTAAGCGATCTTTAACAACAAACTAAACGATCTTTAACAACAAACTAAACGATCTTTAAGAACAAACTAAACGATCTTTAACAACAAACTAAACGATCTTTAACAAAAAACTAAACGATTTTTAAAAACAAACAAAAAGATCTTTAACAACAATTTAAACGATCTTTTTAAGATTAAACTAAGCGATATTTTAGAACAATCTAAGCGATCTTTATGAAAAAACTCACCGATCTTTAACAACAAACTAACCGATCAATAACAACCAATTAAATGGGTTTTAACAACAAACTAAGCGATCTTTAACAACAAACTAAGCGATCTTTAAGAACAAATTAAGTGATCTTTTAGAACCACATTTTTTAGAGACCAGGTTTCAAATAAATAATATTTTGCATTAATTTCCCCTCCTCCCCCCCACCCCCCAATTTCTGCCAAATTTTCTCCTACCATACAAATTTGAAAACATTGTAAAGCAATTTAAATTAGTTTTATATTAAATGATAAAATCCAAAGTATTCATTAGATCAAGGGTATCAAACTCAAATTATGGGGGGGGGGGGGTGCAGGAGGTTGTGTCTGAATGAGAGTGGGCCGCATCAAGTAAAAAAAGCGATTACAACTGTTACAATATGGTCAACCTTTATAAATAACAAAACAATCATTACTTTTATATAAAAAGAAAAAAACCAAAGTATTTATTAGAAAAAGGGGAAAAAACCCAAGTTTGGGGGGGGGGGGGGGGTGCAGGAGGTTGTGTCTGAATGAGAGTGGGCCGCATCAAGTAAAAAAAGCGATTACAACTGTTACAATATGGTCAACCTTTATAAATAACAAAACAATCATTACGGGTTCTCAAGAACTAGGTTTCACTTTCAACCACCTACTCACTGTTGCCAGGGAGCTGGCATACAAAAAAATATAGAGACATTAAAAAAAAAAATCAGAATTAGATTAATCGGTTTCATCAACACAAATCTGCAACCGAAATGCTTATCTCGCACTCGTCCGTCCACTATTAGAATATTGGTGCGATCATCTGGGACCAACACCTTAACCAAGACGTGGAAAAGATGGAGCGAACTCAACGTAACTCGATACGTTTTATCGCAGAAGCCGATTAGACTGATCAGAGCAATACGCCCACTGAACACTTACTTCACCACTGACAATCCCATAAACAATTACACCCGAAACACTATCAAATGCTTCAAAGTGCCTCAGTGCAACACATGGCAATATAAACAATATTTCTTCCCACGCACAATAATAGCTTGGAACCACCTGTACAATGCCACTGTGAAATCGACATCGGTCGAAAGACTCAAGGCTGTCCTGGCACCAGCTAGGAGCTGTTAGAAGAGCAACATCAAACCCCCAACCGTTGCACATATGCCAGTACATGAATGCAGCAACGAGCACTACCAGAACCAGACCCTAAAATTGAATATTGCTTTGTTGAGATTGCTAAAACTTTTATTTTCAAATATATATTCAATAGAATCTAACCTAATATAATAGTTCAAATTCTTAACACATTTAACAAGAGATTTACACAAAATGAAACTAAACAAGCTGGGTGGCCGAGCGGTCTTAACTGACACAATCCATTTTAAACAAGCTGGGTGGCCGAGCGGCCTAAATTGACTCAATTCTTGTGTTTTGAAGCTCAAACCCCACCAAAGGCAACATCTCGAGCATCCCGGCTTGATGGGACATGTTTGCTTAGGACGGCAACTATCTAAGAGAAGGCAAACTCTGAATTCAAACCAGCAACCAAAATAATTATAAAAATTGATCGTAAGCCCTCAAATATGCGCACAAAAAGAATAATAATAATAATCAACTGAATTTCTTCAAATTCATAATTCTATTAAATTGCAATCTCAGATAACGATTGCTCCATTTAACAAAGAAATCAGATACATTTAAAGTTTGATGAACAATGTATTGTTGTCTCTGTTATCGAACGATACATTGGGTTATAAAGAGAGTTCCAAACAATTGCACTTGTTTGTATTACACCTAGTTGTTTTTTTTTTGTTTTTTTTCCGAGTGACGTTTTCAAAGTGCAGTGCACCTAGATTTCCTCAATGATATTTTCAAAGTACTGTATACCCCTTTTGTCTGATTGAAGAGTGTAAAGTGCATTATCCCTAGTTCGTCGGAGCGATTAGTTCAAAGTGTTGTACACTTAGTTTGTCTAAATGATGATATCAAAGTGCAAAAGACCCAGTGTTTATGGTGATGTGCTTAAAGTGTAGTGCACCTCGTTTGCATCAGTGATTTGTTCAATGACACCGATTTTTGTTATATTTACTTTGTTATTGATATTTTGGAAGTTATTATTGTCTAAGAATAAAATAATTTTTTACTAAGAATTGTTTAAGTGTAGAAGTGAAGAACGAAATTTTTGTAAGGCAAGTTTTATGTTACAGATAACTGAAACCAACGAGTGCTGACAACAAGAACAACGGAAATATGATAAGTGGTTGAAGGAAAACATGAAAACATATTATGTGGACCCACGGACACATGAACAAAGCGACAAATAAATATTATGAAAAACTGCATACTTATAATGAAATATAGAATTGAATTTATACATATATTTTTCATTGAAAGTTTAATTAAAAATAAATAAAATTTGCCTTTTGACTTGTCAAATATGTGACATTCCGTGTATTTTATTGAATATTTAAAAACAAATAATAAAAATAATTAAACATTACAGCAACTCGATAGTTCCATTTACTGGGTACATTTATTTTTATTCTATTGATTAAATTGTACTTATCTAAAATGTTAAAAACCTTCATTAATTTTAAGATAGTGCTTGATCCAAAATTTATGGAATCATTTTAAGAAACATCACTGAAATCGGCTGGGAATTTAGCCAACTAAGGTTTATTACCGCTAGTTTGACGATTTAAAAATGTATTAAGCGTATTTAGCCGTATCAAGTGTTCTTTTGAACTATAATTTTGAATGTGTTTAACTTAAATTTTAATTTACCTAATTTTGATTAATATTGAATGATAGTAGTAGTATTGGTGCTATTATTAGTATTATTGCGTGTATCTTATTTATTATAAGTCTAAATCAAGTCAAAATTTCTTAGAGTCTAAGGCTAAGAATATGATTATGCCTTAAGGCATTTCCATGGTTTAAGTCTAGTTCTGGATTCTGATTGATTAGGTTTTATATGTTGTATGACTATGTGGTTAGTTTTACTGACCAATTCAGGAAATACATTCCAATGTTTTGTTAATAATGTTAATTGTATACTTATAATTATCATAATATATGTTTTTGTATTTAATATATTTTGTGTTGTTAACAATTTTTTTCTTGAGGTTATAGTTTTTGTATAGTTAACACCTAAAAACTCGCACATTTTTTTTGGTAAAAAAAATTTAAAAAAATCAAGATCTAGTTGAAGTTGTGACCTGAAATCGCTTTCATATTCCAGAACAATTTACAAAAACCAATATATACTTGTGCGTAAAATGTCTTATGGTAAAAGTATATCAGTGTATAGGTAGTCCAAACAGAATACTTATTCGTCTATTCTTTCACTAACGTGTGAGCCCTCTTGACAGCTGAATAATATGTGTTACTATTGCTATTCTTTCTGATACGGTACAATATTGCAATTTTGAGAGTCTAAAAGATTATTTGGCTAAAATTGCATAACACATTTTATAAGTTAATAATTATGTTTAATTACATTATAAAGGTACACACATGTAAGCAGGTCGTCCAAAATTACTTTTGAGTTTTCAAATTTAAAAAAAAAAAAATAGAGTTTCTTATTTTTGGGCCCATTATCATGCGAAGTGGAGGGATGTTAATTTTTCTGTTTCTTGACTGGCCTTTGGCTGCAATTGAGCTCCAGACCACCAACTTGAGGTTAGCTCAGTTGTACCATTCGGCCACCAAGTCACCATAAGCCTATTTAAAGTAACCATACTAATTTTCAGGTGACCAACCGCATACAGACCTCACGTGACATGTCGACTGCGGATATCGTAAAATATACGTTTTTATGTATTTATTTTTGAATAATAATATTTTTTTAACATCACTATTTCAAAGCTTTGTCACCAACTAAACTGACATGTCGTACATTCACATAGAAATTTGTATAGTTATTATATTGACTTCAGATTAACTTAGCGCTAATCCTTGAAGGTAAGTGTTGCACAAAGTAAGGGAAGTAAGACTTAGAATAATTCATGGTAACACACACATATTTTTATCTCCCTTTAAACGTTTTTTTCAAAAACAAACATGAATAATAACAAAAATATAGATGTTTTAAAAAAAAAAAAGCTCTCAAAAAAGTTTCTACTTTAAAAAAAAATGTGAAAAAAAAAAATACATTGTATTCCAACACGCGTGTTTTTACAATATCTGTGCATTTAACTATTGCAATTTTTCTACTGTAATAAGTATAGGGCAGAGTAACAAAGTAAAGGCAGTGTTACGGTGTCACAGATAATATGTAGTCAAAAAAAATCACTTAGTTAATAATTTTTTTAAAAAATTCAACCTGTATTATACAAGAAATGTAAAAAAAAAATAATCACAATATTATCATCGTGCCATTTGCATTGATTTGGATGCATGAAATTGTATTCAATATTTAGGCAAGTCCATTGGAAAATTAACAGAAGAAACAAACGCATAAAATGTCGTTAGAAAAAACACACGATTTAAATGTACTTAGAAAAAAAAACAAGTATGACACTTACAGGGCCGGTCTTAGGCCACTGCAACCTATGCGGCCGCAGTGGGCCCGCACTTTCATAGGCCTAACTTTCTAATACAAAATCATAAATTTCACTTATTATACTTATCCCTACCCAGACTGGGCCCCACGCAATCAGTTTCGCATAGGGCCCCGCAATTGTTTGGGCCAGCCTTCGACACGTATTTATAACAAACACGCATATAAACTACCCTTAGAACAAACACACATATATAAAGCAAACTTGGGGGTCATGAAATAAAAGCTTTCATTGGCATGTATTGTTATGACTAAGGAAACAATAGATGAGCTTTAAACTTACCTCGTTGGCCGACCCATCTGCTCTAACAGAACAACGCTAAGACTTTTGTTTTTCTGTGAAAATTATTGAAAAGATGAGCTAAGCGGTCGCCGCAAAAAAAAAAAAAAAAAAAAAAAAAACAAAAAAATTGAAAATTATTGAAAAGATGAGCTAAGCGGTCGCCGCAAAAAAAAAAAAAAAAAAAACAACAACAAAACAATTGAAACGATCGACGTATAGTAAATGTAATAATACAAATGTTGAACTTAAATTTTAATAAGAGGGCATCCATTGGCTATGATAGAACTGAGAAAAGAGTGCAGGGTGAGAATATAGGAGAATTAAATGTTCCAATGTTTTACTTGTAATTAGGGATTTGGAGCTCTTGAGTAGCCATTTTTTTAACAGAGCTAAAGATGGTAAAAAATGTTAATACTGTAAGGAAACCTTGCTTGCTCTCTGCTAACCGTCATCTATATCTGGCATTCACTAAGGAAACAACTCAGGCGATGACAATTGATGATTATAATCTTGTTCTTTATTAGGTTGACACTTCGCTTATACTTTCTCTCATCTCACAACTCTGACTCCCTCTTCTTACACCGTCCGAGTTCTCCCTGTTATCTGCTTCTCGGTCCGGCCGCGTCTCCACCGTCCCGTCCAGAGGTCCCTATTTATAAGTCCCTGGTTCATAGATTTCCCTTGCCAGGTCTGTACTGGCGCCGCCCCTTTTCCTCAATCGGCGCCAGGTTACCATCTAACCAGTCGTCCCAGGGAAATGCCCTGGTCAGATGGCCGGTACCGCCCCCGGCGCTTGATCCGTCGATCGTGATCCCTGGTCAGATGGCGCCGGCTGTACCTGGGCGCCGTCGTGATCCGAACTCTCCACAATACAACCAGCTAATTTTTTTTTTTTGAGAAATGGATACAAAATAGAAATACTAAAATTATATATTTCACTTTTAAAAGTTAATTTATTAAAATTGATGCCCAAATTAGTATTCTACATCTATACTGCCCCACTCTTCTACCAGCTACGTTGCCCCATTATTCCATCAGCTTTAATGTTCACACTCTCCTATCAGCCGCATTGCCCTACTCTTCTAACTGCAATGTTGCTGGTAAGTGAATTTCTAATACCCTTTTAATGAAATTTAGAATTTTATGTATATATTTAACATATTTCTTTAGCACTCTGACCCCTCCTCTCAACTCAAAGCCTTTTTTATTTTCTCGCAGTGGAGCTGGAGCTGACGAACACTCAACTATATTATTTCTTACTAAGAATACAAATGTTCCAAATCGGCTAGAAACAAGTTGGGTGTAGAATTCCTAGAGAGTTCAGACGTTTTAGACTTAGTAACATTTTTATAAAATATTATTTAGTGCGTCTCAATCTCTGGTCAAGATAGTCATTAAATAGTAATAGTAAGTGTTAAGTAATTTTACATATTATGCTAACAAAGAAAAAACGAGTCGCATTAGTATTCATTAATCTTTCAATTTCATCATGTCAAAAGCTCATTTATTGTTTAATATTGTCTAAAGATTATTTTTTTTTCTAATTTAAATAGGTAATTCTTATTTGGAGTTAATTTTTGTTTTGAAAACTTAGCGCAGTCAACGTAAACATGACCTAGATTAACGCAAAATTTTTTAATGTTTGTTCACTTGATTTAGCGGTTGCGTAACAATACCGGTATGAACAAATGTGGATGCCATCAAAATGTGATCAAATAGTGATTTGAAAGTTGTGACACGGTTTCATACACAAATTCCATCTAATGTGTGATAAAATTTGACGAAAATGTGATCAGGTGCAATGAGAATATGTTTATTTTTTTAAATTGTATAATTTCTTAGATGATAAAAATATGTCAATGTTTTATAGACATATACACTACCTTAAATAAAAAAAGTATGCATATGTCATACAGAAATATGCACTACCCTATAATGAACAAATATGTCTCCTTTTATAGCGTATTACTTTTAAAGTCAAACTAAGATAATTATAAAACCATCTTTTCTCTTATTACATGAGAAATTATTTCCGGGGCAGGGCATTTCTTTTCATTTGATATACTTCAATGTTCTTATTTTTTTAAAATTATAAATTCGTTTTACATTTACTTGTTTTGTTTGTTAAATATGGGAAATGGGAATGGGAATGGGAATGGGAAATGGGAATGGGAAATGGGAATGTGAAAAGGAATATGGGAAATGGGAAATGGGAATGGGAAATGGGAATGGGAATGGAAATGGGAAATGGGAATGGAAATACGAAATGTGAAATGGAAATGGAAATTGAAATACGAAATGTGAAATGGAAATGGGAATGGGAAATGGGAAATGGAAATGGGAATGAGAAATGGAAATGGGAATGGGAATGGGAAATAAGAATTGGAATGGAAATGGGAAATGGGAATGGAAATGGGAATTGGAAATGGAAATGGGAAATGGAAATGAGAATGGGAAATGGGAATGGAACATGGGAATTGGAATGGAAATGAGAAATGGGAATTGGAATGGGAATGGGAAATGGGAATGGAAAATGGGAAATGTAAATGGGAATGAGAAATGGGAAATTGGAATTCGAATGGGAATGAGAAATGGGAATGGGAAATGGGAAATGGAAATGGGAAAGGGAAACGGGAATGGGAAAGGGAAATGGGAATGGGAAATGTCAATAGGAAGAGAAATGGGAAATGGGAAATGGGAATGGGAAACGGGAATGTGAAACGGGAATTGGAAATGTGAATGGGAAATGGGAATGGGAAATGGGAATGGGAATGGGAAATGGGAAATGGGAAATGGGAATGGGAAATGGGAATGGGAATGGGAAATGGGAAATGGGAAATGGGAATGGGAATGGGAATTGAAATGAGAATGAAAATGGGAAATGGGAAATCGAAATGGGAATGGAAATGGGAATGGGAATGGGAAATGGGAAATGGAAATGGGAAATAAGAATTGGAATGGAAATGGGAAATGGGAATGGAAATGGGAATTGGAAATGGAAATGGGAAATGGAAATGAGAATGGGAAATGGGAATGGAACATGGGAATTGGAATGGAAATGAGAAATGGGAATTGGAATGGGAATGGGAAATGGGAATGGAAAATGGGAAATGTAAATGGGAATGAGAAATGGGAAATTGGAATTCGAATGGGAATGAGAAATGGGAATGGGAAATGGGAAATGGAAATGGGAAAGGGAAACGGGAATGGGAAAGGGAAATGGGAATGGGAAATGTGAATAGGAAGAGAAATGGGAAATGGGAAATGGGAATGGGAAACGGGAATGTGAAACGGGAATTGGAAATGTGAATGGGAAATGGGAATGGGAAATGGGAATGGGAAATGGGAAATGGGAAATGGGAATGGGAATTGAAATGGGAATGAAAATGGGAAATGGGAAATCGAAATGGGAATGGAAATGGGAATGGGAATGGAAATGGGAATTGGAAATGGGAATGGGAAATGGGAATGGAAATGGGAAATGGAAATGGGAAATGGAAATGGGAATGTGAAATGGAAATGGGAATGGGAAATTGGAATGGGGATGGAAAATGGGAATGGAAATTGGAAAAGAAATGGGAATGTGAATGGGAAATGGGAATGGGAAATGGTAATGAAAAATGGGAATGGGAATGTGAAATGGCAAAGGGAATGGGAAATGGGAATGGACATGGGAATGGAAAAGGGAATGGAAATGGGATTGGGATTGGGCAACTAAGATGGGTCAGCTTCTTAATACCTTTCTATACAATAAACATTAATAGAATAACAAGGTGACAAATTTTCGTTGCGCCCTTAGATAAAAACAACAACTAAATTTTCAAACTAATTGTACATCACGTAGTGGGTTCAAATTGAGATGTATTTCACTCAAGGGTAAATGGAGTTCACTTGGTACGTGACATATATGAAATATCTTATTGTCATCGAGTTGGGTACTTGTACACAATTTCAGGTCATTTTGACATCAGTAAGTGGTTCCCAATTGAGATGCAAGATTTAGGGCACTCAAGGGTTAGTGGTGGTCACTTGGTAGGTACTGTATATGAAATAATTGATTGCCATGGGGGTTGGTACTTTAATCACACATTATTCTTTTGTAATCATCATGTTATTTATTTAATAACACATGTTATTTGTATAATGATACTTTATATATCTGCAATAACATGATATTTGTTTAATCACACATGAGGTACCCTTAATCACCGGATATTTCTTTACTGACACTTGAGTTTCTTTAATTGCATGCACTTTTTTCAAGTAATACACTAGATTTATTTAACTATACGATTTTTTAATGACATGATATTTATTAAATCAGACAACTGTGATTATGTTACCACATAACTGTAACTATTTTAAAATAATGCGATTATAACTTTGTTATCATATAGCTCAATATAGTTTTAAACTATGTAATTATAACATTGTTAAAACATAGCTGTAACTATTTTAACCTACTAAATAATCGTTATATTAGTAACCCAAAGTTTGTGTTATTCTCTCCTTGTCATTTAGACAAATAAACAATGTGAAATGAAAATCTGACGTTTATATAAGACCAGATGTTTGATTAGTAAGAGTGTGAAAGGAAGAGAAATGGATATATTTAGAGAGCGAGAGAAAGAGAGAGAGAGACAGACAGACAGACACAGAGAGGGAGAGAGAAAGAGATGAAGAAGATGTGAGTGAAGGGAAAGAAAGAAATGCCGATACATATAAGAAAGACATGTAAAAGTGAATGATGCAGTGAGCAAGAGAGAGGTTGGGGGGGGGGTGTGAATAACGAGTTTATGAGATAAGGAAAAAAACACAGATACAAATAAAGAGAATGAAATAAGTAAAACAAAATAAGTGGCGAGAAGGAGAAAGAGAAATAACAGATAGGAATAATGGAGAGTTTGAAAAAGAAATGGAATAAAATGAAATATCAAAGTCGGCGAAAAGAGGGAAAGGGAGTGAGAGATTGATAAAAAGAAATAGAGAGGTATTCATTTAAGGGGAGGAAGAGAGAAATTGATTTAAAATAAAATACAATTGGAAAATGCTCTTCCCTCTTTAATTTAAAAAAGATAATCTAGTTGTTATTTTGATTAAACTTCTTTATAGGTTGTTTCGTCTATTGTTATGAGCTTAAAAGACCATGATTTTATTATTTAGTAGAAAACCATGGGAAGGGCAATGGGGGACTATACACAAATCGTTTCGTATTTTCAGTATAGATTTTTTTTTTAAAATAGAGAGATATCATGGAAAGATTGTTTAAAATCTTTCTTTGATTAATTTCAGGAATATAGTTTTTTTTTTTCTTATTTCTACATTACCGAAGGTATCAGGAGCTATTTAATTGCAGGGCTAAAATAAAATCATAATCACAATAGACGCGGGCTCTTTGGTAATGTGCCTTTCTTGCATGATGTCATAGTCAAACATTTTACCACTATCTTATTAGAGATACATCATTTCTTCTTTTTTTTTATATTCAGTGAACTTAAGTTTGTCTTATTTTTTTCTTTATTAATCATTTGAAAGTAAGAACTAATAATTAAATAACTGCTTTCATCATTACAACCATAAAACATTTAAATAAGTATAAATTAAATTTACATAATACATATATAGCCTATACCTATAGCCTACATAAGAGAAAGAGAAAATAATAAGATTGTGTGCAAAAAATAACAGACAAAAACAAAGTTAAGGAGGATGGAAAGGAAGTGAATAGGAGTAAAATCTAATAAAACCACACTTTTCCGTCATTTCTGTTGAAACAATTAAAGTGAAAAAAGAAAATACTTAGCAATCTTTTAGATGTCGTGATAAAAAAAAATCGCTTGCTTCTTATATTAACAACCTTGCAATACTAAAGCTAATGTTGTTTTTTCATGCAAATAGTTTCCTATCAAACTAAACTATTTCTAGTCTGTGACACCCACTGAACTCAGCCATGTGTAATCAACATGGAGGTTTGACTGTGTTATATTAATTCAGTTGACTTGAAATGAATGGATGAACAAATTGCAAACATAAGGGGAGTAAATCTTGGAATGCATTAAGTACAAAATATAATTTGTATCTCCCTTGTATATACAATATGTGCACGTTAGGGGAAAAAAAATGTTCTGTGTAAAAAATAACATTAAAAAAGCATGACTATTATTTCCAGTTCTATCTGAATTTTACAATGGGAAGTTGTCTTGACGTAGTAATTATATAGTATAGTAACAAAGACAGCATGACTATTGATAACATATTACATATTTTAAATTATAACAGATGAAATGACATTGAGAACGACAAATGATTGACAATTAAATTATAAAAAGAAAACAGTAGCAATGTAAAATGTTGAAATAATATAGTTGCCATAAGTGAATTAATGATCACAAATGTTTTCCTACAAACGTTTCCACTTTGCGTATCTTAGACATTAGCGGATCTAGAAAGTCTCAAGTATACAGGGAGGATCATTGAATTATCTGAAACTATTGTATTAAATATCTAGGAATGTTATTGTGTTTTAGCCGTATATAATATCTTGTTGCTGTTTCTCAGACTTCGTTTTCTAGGGTATAAACTCTTAACCAACGCACAATGACAAAAATACTTTCCAGACGTCGTTGTATAGGGTATTACATGTTAATCACTTAACCAATACACAATGTCACTATTACTTCAAAATGAATATTATTAAAAGTGTATACAAAAGTGGTCAATTCTACCTTCAGACTTCGACTCACACGCTTTCACCTGCACGACTAAACACCTGCACATATTCTGGTCCCTAAGTATACCCAATTGTTTATAGTATTCATAGGCTTATAGTCTGATTCCCATTCAGGAGGACTAACTCTCTTTTTCCACTCATCACAAACGGACGTCCTTACACAATAAACTCTCATGTAATCTTACACGTTGACAGACATAAATGTTAAGCTCCTTTTCACTGGAAAAAATATTGTATATCTTTACAGCCACACCCCCCCCCCCCAACCAACAATCATCCCCAAAACCACATTGGACGGAAAATCTTGATATAAAATGTATTTTTACTTTTTCTTAAGTAAAGTGTTGCAAACTAAATACTCCCCTAGGTGGCATAAATTTTACAGACATAAATGTTAAGCTCCTTTTCACTGGAAAAAATATTGTATATCTTTACCGCCACCCCCCCCCCCCCCCAACCAACAATCATCCCCAAAACCACATTGGACGGAGAATCTTGATATAGAATGTATTTTTACTTTTTCTTAAGTAAAGTGTTGCAAACTAAATACTGCCCTAGGTGGCATAAATTAATAGATAGATCAAGAAGGCACAACTCAATGATTGCACCAGGTTGCATCAAGTCAACGAAAGACTTAGACGACGTAACTTAATGACCGCCCCAGACGGAACAAATTCAATGATAGCCCCAGATGGCAAAAACTTTCATGACCGCACAGGCTTTATAAACCCAATGACCGCCCAAATCTTTTCAAACTCCAGTAAAACACTACGTGTGACCACAAAGTTTGATGAATGAAAAGATAAAACTATTTCGTCAACATATAATGCATGAAACAATCTCTTGACACTACGTGTGACCACAAAGTTTGATGAATGAAAAGATAAAACTATTTCGTCAACATATAATGCATGAAACAATCTCTGGACACTACGTGTGACCACAAAGTTTGATGAATGAAAAGATAAAACTATTTCGTCAACACATAGTGTTGGGAAATGACAAAATACTGAATGTTTATAACGCAGTGCTTTACACACCACATTTTTTTGTTGTGTAGTGACGTAATGTATTAATGCTGTCTCGTCTAGTGCTCCATGTTGGTAGGACTCCATTATGTTCTCCTACAATAAAACGTTTTACTAACCTTGATGGTTGCCTCTGCTTTATTGATTATCTTCCTTTGTGAAGTAGGCTAGAAATTTAATATTTTCAACACATTGTGCATGAACTATTCTCTTGACACTATTTGTGATCACAAAGTTTTATGAATAAAAAGCTAAAACTATTTCGTCAACGCATAAACATGAACCGTTCTCTTCACACTTTTTGTGATCGCAAGCGATATTTTCAGGAATGTTTTAAAAAAAATTTAAAAAAAGTAAAAATGGCAACATTCTCTGGTAATTGCTCTTATTCTAAGCACAAAACATAACAATTTGTATCAAGTGAAATCTGTTGATCTTAACCCAACTACAAACTGTTCAGCAACAGATCAGGGAAATGATTAGGTTTATTTTCTTTTTTAACATTTAGGTTCCCGCTTTAGAATACTAATTACAATGTAATAAGTTTTTATTTTTGTTAAGTTTAAATCTATTTTACAATATTAATTGATAAGTGCATAACTATTTGTTTCTTTAATGATTTGGCTAATTGAGTAGATTAAAAAGCTGTCTTTTACCACGATTTACATTGTTGTGGAGTTAAACATATGATGTGCTCTTAAGGTGCACATGGTAGTGGATTTTAAAAAAAAATACTGCTCTGTTGCTAAGATGCACAAGTTAATGAAGTTAAAAAACTGGTCTGTACTAAGTATTACATTGTTGTAAAGTTTAAACTCGTAACTCGCTAAGTTGCACATTGCAGTGGTGTTAAAAATACTTTTCTGTGGCAAAGTTTCATATGTTTGTAAATTGACAATATCTGTTCTGCAGCAATGGTTCCAACGATTGTAACGTTGCAAAAAAAGGTCTGTAGCCAATGTTCTAATGTATTTAGAAATTTAAAAAAGATCATGGAAGTCACAAGGCTTCATATGTTTGTAGAGTAACAAAAAACGTGTCTTTAGTCAAAGTTCAAATGTTTGTAGAGTTTCAAATAAGTGTATGTATGTAAAAGTTACCCGTCTTTGTAAAGATTAAAAACTCATCTTTATCCAAGGTGCATATGTCTGTTGAGTTTAAAAAAAACAAAACACTAGACTGTAACCAAGGTTCACATGCCTTTAGACTTACACAATCTGGTCTTTAACAGTCTAAATTATCACTAAATATTTTTTCACTAAAGACATTAATTGAGGGACAATTACTACGCATGAGAAATACTTTAGATTAACCCCTTTTCGTTCCTTTTAATTACAACTTTTTTCTATCAAAAACCTTATCTTAAATTTCAAACAAAAATTCTATATATGATATACATATATTTTGTATCACATGAATTTGATATAAAGTGATATCTTCATAAAAATATAAACACATTTTTGCATTTTTTTAAATTATGCATCATCAAAAAATCGTAAAACACAAAATTCTTATGTCTAAGAAGAATCTCGCAAATTTGTTTCACGCCTATATCAGATTTGTTTGTCTTTTTCAAAAAATTAAATTGTTAATCTCATAAAAATACACGCCTTTTTACTTTTTGCTATGTAACAACAACATATATATATTTTTCATTTTTTTTTCCATACGTATATAGAAAAATAGTTTTCTGTTGGTCTTTAAGGTCATAGGTTTATGAATAATAATGGAATGTACATTGTTAAAATTTTCGCTAAATTTAAGTTGTGGATGTGGCGTATTCCATCAATGATGATTACAAAAAAAGCAAAACAAAAACAATTGTTGTGGTTTTTGAATGAAGCTTTTTTAAATCCTTTAAAATTTCTTCGCTTTTATTTGTGGCTGGCTGTCTGGAAAAATCTTCTGACGGCTAATTGACCTACTTCCCATCAACTTATTTAGCAGAATAACGGCAATAAGCTCGTTTCAAAAGACAACACATTCGATCAAAATTCAAGCCCCTAAACCCGACCCCTCAAAATCCGTTTTTCCTTTTATCAAAAAAAAAAGATAGAGGAAACATGTTGGTACTGATTTTACAAAACTAAATTCCCGATAAATGCGCTAAATTATATTCTTTAAAAGAAATATCGCAATTAATTTGGTGCGTAATATTTTCTTTTGCTTTTGGTCTGGAATATTTGGAGAAATATATCTGCAGTATAAAAGCGGATGGGCTACAACTCCTTTTCTTATATAGGATTCTTATAAAGTGCGTCATTTGTATAAAAGTTTTGACCAATGTTCAGCCCCACCCACCTTGATCAAAATTAAATTTTATAAAGCATTTGTTTAATCCAGATTCAAATGAAACAAAAAAAGAAAAATACAAGAAAATAACTAAAATTCACTCATGTTATTGGCCACTCTTTTAATACAAATTGGAACTGCAAAGGGAATATAGAAAATTATTGTGAGGTAATTCCACTTTATTTTAGTCAATTCTAAAGAGACTTTGCAATTCAGACACACAGCCATATAAATATATAATTTGTATTTTACATTTTCTTAATATAATCTTCAAATTTTAAGCATCTATTGATAATGTGGCCTGTGAAGAATTGTTCAGTCCCTATCAAATCTTTTAGTTTAATGATGAAACGCTTTCAGTGCATTTTTTTGTGCGAAATAGTATATTCTGTCTGTACAATGAGTTGACATGATGGGAGTACGTTACACATTTCAGAGTTTTTTTAATTTATTGTTCATGTTATTTTCTCAGTTATTTGCATATTCAAGTGAAATTTTAGTGCTGAATACGCTGTTCGGCCACTATCCAAAAGAGTTGCTGTAATTCCAGAATATACGATTTGCAGTCCAATACTTTTTTGTGATCGTATGCTGCCAAAATAAGTGAAATTAATAAAGTTTTGACTGTGCCTCCGTGTGAATCTTGCATATACAATCCAGCGCTTTAGCTTGTAATTGCATGCATAATTCTGTTATACACTATGCTTTGTTCTTGAACCAATTTCGCAAGATTCATTTAAATAAATGTACCCACAATTTGTATATCAAATTCCGTTTCTCGTTGCTAATTTCGATGAAAAAGTTTGTTTGAAGATTGATTCGGAGTAGTTATTTCCAACATTTGCCTTCAATCGAAACCAATGCCTCATTATAATAGTTTGGTGTTAAATGAATGTCTGGACTTTGATTCGTTTCACGAAAACGACATAGGAATTCATCACTCAAGTAGTCTTTGTATTTTTCCCAAAGACCTTTTGTATTGAATCAAAATCATGCTGTTATGTGATTACAATATGATTACAAACAACGTACGTATTTGCTGTGTTTGGGCAGTTTTTTGATGCATCAACCAGCGAACTGTCACAATGTGCATCGTTTTCCAGAAGTTTTAATTCTTTGGCGAGCTCCACGATAAGTGACACATATTGGACCGTTTATTTTCCTCCATTTTGGGAATGGTATTTGTCCACTTACGTTGTTTAACAGTAATCGCAAATGACAGCATTTTGCATTGTTTGCGTGAACAGTGTACAGATGGCTAAATGCTTTGGTCGAATATAAATTGCGGTGTTCTTCAAATGCTTTACCATGTTTGTGACGTTAATACCTTTTCGCTCATGTATTCCATGTGTAATATGTTGGCAATTTAGAGTAAAGGAGCATCTTTGCAAAAAAATCATTCCAGCACAATGAGAAAATGATATTGGCGGAGGTGACAATGTTCTTTCGCGTGCATTTTCTGTTATAAGTAAACGCACTGTCCATATTTATGATGTAATGCCAAATGAACAACTGTTGAATGGCGTTCATGGATTGGAAATGATAAAATGTGCCATGCTGCTTCATTGCTGTTAATGTAACGCCGAATTTGATATTGGTAGACTTCATTTAAGGATGCAGTTGCTTTTTCCACTCTAAAAACTGCCATATCGCTACCTTGGTTAACATATTTGCAAATGTACTTGATCGATTTCATCGAAACGCAAGACTCGACATTGATGCGTGCCTTCAACATGTTCGGAAGTAACGTTGAGTACGGTACAACCCAACGATTACCGACTTCAACATCATTGTTTCGAAATTTTAAAGTGAGGAATTAACCATCATCTTCAGTTGATCGTGGATGACAGAGAGGATATCCGTCATTTTCAGTGATGTTCTCCGCTAGTGAATATTTTGGAAATCGTTTCGTACATTTTCCATCAAACATGCATTGTGAATTGTTGTTGAATAAGCCGCACGGGCCGTGAATTATAATTTTCGGTGACGATTTCAAGTAAGTATTGATCAATGTCAACATCTGGTAATAATAAATTATGACCCCGACGCCCTACATCGTGTGGGGGGGGGGGGGTGTGGCTAGTATAGAAAAATTAAATAGTTTATTTAAAAATAAATATAAACTATAGTTGTGTTGACATTCTCTTTACATAGTTTTGCACTTGCGACGATGGTGGGAGGGGGAAAGCTGTTCCATATACTCGCGTGCCACATACAAAATACGGACACATAAACCTATATTACAATATTTGTGGATAGGAATATAAATATTTTAAGCTGTAAAAAAAAATTATTTTAAAACACTAACTCTTTCCTTTATACAGAAACAAACAAAACAAAATAAATGGCCAAGAAAGAAATTTGTTGTTGTTTTTGCTTGTTTGTTTGTTTGTTTGTTTTTAAATCGGAATAAATGTGATTTAATTGCATTTGTCGGTATGCACTAAAAAACAACATCCTTTTGAACAATAATTAATGTCTCTCTTTGTTACTAAATTTCTTTTTTATTCTTGTCTATCATCTGTTGTTTTCTGCCTAAACAATTTGTTTTGAAAATACAATCTAACGCAATTCAATCTACCCCAATTCAATCTACTGCAATTCAATTTACCACAAATAAATCTACCACAATTCAATCTACTCCAATTCAATCTATTCCAATACAATCTACTTCATTTCAATCTTTCACAATTCAATCTACTCAAATTCAATCTACACAAAATCAATCTACTCCAATTCAATCTTACACAATTCAATCTTCTCCAATTCAATCTAACACACTTCAAACTATTCCAATTCAATCTAATACAATTTAGTCTACCCCAATTCAATCTACTCCAATTCAATCTACCATAATTCAATCTACCCCAATTCAATCCCACAATTCAATCTAACACAATTCATTTTACCAAAACTCGGTCTACAACAGTGAGTTTCTTTGATCGCGAGGTAGTTCCATGAAAAAATCATTCTTTTAACATTTAAGAAATACATTTTCAGCAGATCTGTTCTATATACATCTTACGATCCAAGGTCATACAGGTAGGCAAAAATGGCATGTGCAGTCAACCAAAGCTACCGCCAGACACCAGTAAAACTGCCTGTCCACAGGATCGTTATCTTATGATCATTTAACTTTGAAATAATATAATAGGATATAGATTTTTAAAGTTATTTTGACATTAACAAACCGTCGCATTGAAAGAGGCTAGAGAGAGAAATCGTACCTGTCATTTACAATTAAATTTACCACCAGAAGTCGACGATAAGATCATACATTTTGAGTACGTATGATTGTATGTGACAATGCGTAACGTCCACATATAACGCTCTTGCTTTATCTTATAGCTTATATCAGACAACGTCACGCGTCAATTCTTTATATCAAAGTTCCTCTCAAAATTATTTTTTTACAATGATCAAAGCTAAGGCATCATAATTTTTTTTTTTTTACAAAAGCTTTAATTAAAATTATAAATTTTCTGCACTGACTTTTGAGCATGCCAGAAGTTAAAATACATTACATTTTATCCTTGGCATCCCAGTTCAGAGAGTTGAGGATCTTTGCTCTAGCTAGGCCAATGCAAAAATATTATTAAGCAATGAGAAGATCGATAGTTATGTTTGCTGTCTTTTTGTTGTTATTATTGTTGTCGTCTAATTTTGTTTTATTTTCAAGTAATATGGAAAAAAAGCTAAAACTTTATCCACTTCGCTTAAACAATTGACATCAATAAAATGTCGAGTCGCAATGTGTAAAATTCTGATGGTTTGAAACAACGCTAATTCAACCAACAACTGGTGTCCTGCACGATTTGTCTATTGCTCTGGTTTTAATTTTACCTGCCTGTGTTAGATTATCGCGTGCACATTGTTCCTCCTCTTTTATATATTAAAGGCCCAAGGCCAATGTAGTGATCTTCTGACTCCTAATTATGCAGAGGGATTCATAATGTTTGTGTGCCTGATGTTGAAGAGGATATTTCACTGGTTGCAACGGCTACCCAGAGAGGGTGCCAGGAACGGGAGGGGGGCGGGTTGGAAGGCCTGAGGCTACATACGCAAATGTTTCATAGCTTTGTCACCTCATCTGTTACTCCTGGAAGCTTTTTGAACAAAAGGGAATTAAACAAATTGTTAGAACGTAGATTCTTCTAGTTCAATGTCATGGCATTTAAGTTTTTTTTTAAATTCTTTGAGCAGGTTGTTTGGGCGAGGAACAGATTCCAATCAATCTATTTATTAGGCAAAAATATTTCTCGTAGGCATCCGTCTCCTACTACGAAGTTTGTTCGAGGGTTGTTATTGAGAATCTACTATTTACAAAATTACAAATGCCACCTCACAACGTATCTGGTGGAACAATGCCAAATAGACGGGCTAATTTGTTTGCGTACTAAGAGAACTGTAGCACTTAGGGAATAAACATGGTCTTTTTATTTTTTTTAAATATTTTTTATGAAGGGAAATGTATTGAAGAATACTTGTTAATTATATAAATATTAATATTATACTTTAATAGTAAATGCCTCTTATACACCAATAACTCCATCTTGTGAAATGTGGCTGTAGAGAATTTTGTGACTTTTTAAAATATATACATAAAACATACATACAACCACACAGCCGTAGGTGTCAAGTTAACATCCGTAAATATCACGGAAGTTTGAGACAATTTTGACAATTGTTAGCGCATGTTATATATTTTCTTTTTCAACTTTTCAATTCAGAATATTTCCTTTTCGATACAAAGTACACGACAAAAGTACTTAACCAAAAGTAATATTCATGATCGCTCTATAATTCTCACAGTATTTCAGTAAACTTGGTGTTCTAAAGTCTGCTGTGAGGATAATAAGACAATAGCACAACAGGAAAATAGGACAATAGAGCATCTTACATGTCAATTATAGTGTTTGTTTTTCTTTCTTTAGATCATCGTATTACCTGTTAACTTGACGGAGATGTTTCTAAGGAGGCTGAATACAGATATCTTCTGTACGATAATTTCACGTTATTCGTGTCGTACTATTACGCTCGTTAACCTCAGTCAACACAATATTTCGTGCCTCAAATGTTAGGCTTGCTTCCAAATTTTACCCACGTATTCAAATGAAACCCCTTGTTTTCCTGATAAAAGTTCTACGTTTTTTTTAAAGATATTAAACAAATGTCACTTTTAAGCATTTGTAATTATTATAATTATTTTTTCAAGGATTCGCTAATTGAATATGTGCTTATTTTATAACAAAAGATTCACTGGATTTTTAGAATTATACTTCTACACCAGTGAAGGTCGTTTCATCAGACTTCTTCTATATCTTAAGGGCCCACGATCAATTTATTGATCATTTTGGCTCCTATGCATGTAGATGGGATTTGCAATGTTTCTGTTACTGGTAGTGATGAGGAAATTATGCACTAGGGGTTTGAAGGCTGGAGGCAATAGACACAAATGTGTCTAGTGTTGTCGCCTCAACTGTTCCTTTTGAAAGATGGTTCCAGTCCCTGATTGTCTTGGGCAGGAATGAGCAGCTCCTATACTGGCTTCTTGCTTATGACTTCATAAGATAGGATCTTACAGAGCAATGCCGCATATGATTACAACGAAAATCCCTTCCATACGTGCATTTTGTCTTCCCCACAGTCTGCAAAGAGTTATGTGACCGATACGGACTTCACATGTCAACCTCCCAACTTACCTTGAGGATTTATGGTTCGGACATAATAAAATGAGTCGATTATTCTTTTGCGAGAAAATTGTACTGGCTAGAGTAACCCACCAAAAACCGTGCATTTACAAATAACCACCTTTGTGGAGTGGAAAAAAAAGGCACGAAGCTGATACTGGCGCTGTAATTGTAATGAATGATGCCATTTCGTCTGTGTTCGGTGTAACATCTGATCCTCTATTTCACATTCTAGACCATTTTATACCTTATGTTCATAATCACTCGTTCCACTTTAACAACCAATATTCACACTTTAAACACGCATGAATAAAACAGCTCAACGCGTCCAGTCATACAACAAGACAATAACACAGGATAATCAGGTCACACAGTTCACTCACTACTCACAATAATAATCGTCATCCATGCATACTTTGACAGGCGCTTCAACATTGTCCTTCACGTCACGTTCTCTTCTAGCTAGTGGCATGTCGGGCATTTTAGAATCCCGAATATTTATTATTGTAAGTGAACTTAAATTATTGACGAGATTGTAAGAAATAATAATTATATGTCAAATGAATTTAGGGGATATTCTTAAAATAAGGAAAGATTGGTGACAGAACAATCAAATATCTATACATTTTTCAGCAAGATTGGTGATAGAACAATCAAATATCTATACATTTCTCAGCAAGATTGGTGACAGAACAATCAAATATCTATACATTTCTCAGCAAGATTGGTGATAGAACAATCAAATATCTATACATTTCTCAGCAAGATTGGTGATAGAACAATCAAATAACTATACATTTCTCAACAACATTGGTTATAGAACAATCAAATATATATAAATTTATCTTATAAATTAAATGTATACATTTCTAATGGTTTTTTCATATTACACGTATGTGCCTACAAAATAACTACATACTCTTTCTGAACCCAGAGTGGGAGGCACATGTGCAAGAGTCTACGTCATATTTTTAAATTTATCGATCTATGTGTGTTTTATTCCAGGTTACAGATGTCTCTTGCTATTACACCAATCCAAAGATGTCAGTTGCTTTTATTCCAGGTTACAGATGTCTGTTGCTATTAGACCAATCAACAGATGTTAGTTTCTTAGGGCAAATACGAATTTTTATAAGAACAGAATCAGAGTTTTTAAAACGATTGCAACGATCTTCATAAATAACAATCACATATTTCTTGGAAATAAATGTATTATAAAATTGTATATTTATAATGGCGTTAGTTCTTCAGCCAACACAAGACGAGGAAAGACACAACTAAACAAATACTATAGAGTCATTTTCAGTAAGGCAGAAAATTGTTAAGTAAATCTATTTTGTTGTGATTTCGAACTACTATGCTTATTACAAACTCGAGGCTAACTATTTTAATTATCGTTTAATTTTGCTTTCTATTATGAGAATTGCAAGGCTGCAACGAAGTTAGTTTCATGGATAATGTTTGTATTGACAAGGCTGTGTATCTTTTAGTCAAAAAGTGAAGTTAAAATCATGTTATCCTATATAAATGCGTTGTTAATTTATGATTAAAACTTCCCGGGAAATCAAGAAACGCCTAGGTTAATTCTTTGTTTGTGTCATGTGCAAACATGTTTTGAGGTATTCTTGGAGATTCTTGGGCCTCATAGTATTTTCGTGAACCAGTGGTGGGAACACTAATGAGTCAAACGAGCCAGAAATCAGCAGCAGGACGATTTTAACAGATTTGAGAGCGAGATTTCTTTTCAAGAACATGTCAAGAGTTGAAACGAATTTGTGGGCGAGCCACACTCAGGTCACTTAAGAGCCGCATGCGGCTCACGAGCCGCGATTAGCCCACCACTATAGTAGACTATTCACCAAAAGTAGCCTTTCATGCATGATCATAGATAAGTCTATAGTACAGACTTTTCTGAGTGATCGTATGTCAGTCTACATCCTATTCGTCTATATCTTGAAGGCCCACGATCGATATATGGATCATTCTGGCCAGGGGATTGACTAGAGCAAACGTTTTCTGAGTGATTATAGACGAGTCTATTTGATACACTTTTTTCTGATTGGCAAACGACAAGTCTTTACAAGAGACGTTTTCTGAATGATCGTAGACAACTCCACATAACATGCATTTTCATCTTTGAAGACGTTGAGTGAGGCTATCATCAAAACTCTTTGATCTTTATCATTCGGGTGATTCTAGCAACTTGCTTCACCCCCCACCTGCCGGGCGCGAGATGAAATCAAGTATCGTAAGGTCACATCAATGGGTACCCTGATGAACAAGATTAAGTACCTTGTTATTTTAAGAAATCCGATTATCAATAGCAACTTATAAATAAACTCGTACAAATATGCATATTTTAGGAAATTGAAATATAAACAGACAATAAGTATATCATCTGGTTAAAATAAATAGTGGTATATGGACAGAAAATTTTGTTTTTTTCCTCAGCATTAGAACAAATTTATTGTTTCACAATTCCATTCATTTTTACTTCAATTAGTTATAAATTACTTAATAGCTTAATATATGTGTATATATTATATTAACGTTACACTTGGAATAAAACTGTTTTGTAACTTCTAATAAAATATGATATATTGTATACATCAAAATCCTAAAGTTAAAAGCACGTTTATATTTCTTTAAGTAAGACACATTCAATGGTCCTATCATGTACTAAGTTCGGTCCCTACCTTTAGTGTCCACAATTGTCTTTACACATTCTGTAACTTTCTCATATTTATTTATTTATCCACTATGATTAGACAGCCAAAGCATGACGGCCGTATTGCCCATGCTTACAATGTACTAAAGTTACTTGACAAAAATAGCATTTTTTTTCATATTAGGATACGAACCTGTGTGTCTGTCTTGTTTCTGTACCAAATGTTTTTAAATCGTTTAAATATTCAACAACCCTTCCAATATGTTTGATTAAACCTATGATCAACTACAAATGTAACGAAGTATTTTAAAGTTGGAATCAAACTGGCTACGTTAGGTCTTTTTAAAAAAAAAGATGTAAATTACAAAGAGAATTGTGGAATCTTTAGAATAAATATGTGACATGTTGCACACGTTTAAATATTAATGAAGAAATTATTCTTTTTTAATATTAACCTTAATATCATAATTTAATAGACTCTTATATCCCAGCACAAAAGGTTGGGAAGCCCTGGCTTAAGCGGATATTTTAATGGTATTTACATTTTACAGTGAACCAGGAACATACAGGCATAAGCTCCAAGGTCACAAGAAGTGTGGAAGTATTGCGTGTGACCTGACACCGTTCGTCGACTGACGCGTCTCCGTGTGTTCAACTGTTTGGTCACCAATCACTCAAGCGAAAAAGACGGCGTGATCTATGACACATAACGTTATAGGTACTTGCCACTATTTCCAGTTACAATCAAAAGCTCCGGAAAATACAATACATTACTTTAAAGAAAGACAAATTCATTAATGGTAACAGTTATATAGGTCTACGCCAGCCAATTGAACGCACTAAAGCAGTGGTCGGCAAATCGCGGCTCTTTGGCGACCTGAGTGCGGCCTGGCCAGTCGGCCAACAATTGGTTTTGACTCCGAAAAACATGGTTCTTGACAGGTTCTTGAAAATAAATGTGGCTCGCAATTTTTTATAAAAATGTTCCTGCTGCAGATTTTTGGCTCCTTTGCCTAATGAGTTTTCCGACTGGCAAGGTCATATCGCGAGTTTATGCTTTATGTCTGGTTAGTAAATTAGGAGAGATCGCCACGGGGGTTTCCCATCATGGCCGCCAGCTTGGTTGCCATTATCCATCGCAGCGTGGTATATCAAACTAACCATACCAGCCATTCGAAAAAGACATACCAACCTTAACCATTCGTCAACCTAGAGGCCCGTCAAAGGAACAACACTTTTCGTA
Source organism: Lymnaea stagnalis (assembly GCA_964033795.1). Taxonomy (NCBI): domain Eukaryota; kingdom Metazoa; phylum Mollusca; class Gastropoda; family Lymnaeidae; genus Lymnaea; species Lymnaea stagnalis. Next base: position 81,132 of record CAXITT010001176.1, on the reverse strand, counting down.
ACGATTCGCTGCAGTGGAAGCCCGTCAAATGAACCACACCACTTAAGCCACATACGACCATTGGAGGCAAAAGACATACCTGACCGGAAATCTATCTTTCTAAAACTGTACAAACGAACAAATGGGCTAAACTGATCTGTTACGCTAGTTTTGGAAATTTCACAGATAAAAAGTATTATTTGCTGGTTGGTTTCCTACGCATGTTGTCTTGACATATTACATACATAATTAAATATACATTTTTTCCTTCAAACTGTATCGTGAAGTTGTTATGAGAGTGAAAGAGAGCAGAGTTTATGCTCTGATTCGATAGTGTGACTGTGAACGTTGGAAGAAGGACCTACCCTTAGACAACATTTCACCACACCGACCACTGCACTAAATACAACCATAAAGAGGAAATTAAGCTTCATGTTACTATTGCTTTGTATGTTAGTTGTTTGTTTTTTTTCGAGAAGACTCTGAACACATCTCATGCATTGTAAGGATACAGATGATACTTTGTTGAAATGTGAACTGTTTCATCACATCATCTTTGCTTCACGTCACTTAGCGTATACCTCTTAAAGGGGTAGCTATTAGCTGTAGTGCCCATGCCTTACAAAAGCACCAGCCTCTGTTTCCTTAAAGACTCCAGTAACCAATCATAAATTGTACGAATTTAAAAATCTCGATTTTTTAAAATTTTTATTTTGACTCAACAAAAGGGCCACTAGAAAACATTTCACCAATATACATGGGCATGAATAAAAAAAAATAGCTGCAGAATCTGTCGAGTATGAGCGTTCATTAGTAATTGTTGCGACTCAATATTATGTTCATTAGTTGTTGAACGCTTTTACCGCGCTTGTCTATTATAGTTAGTGAACGCTCTTCCCGCCATTGTCTCTATGACGTATTTTTATTCTGATTCGTGACGTATTGTCTATGCAGTATTGTGACGTATGTTTTAGTCGTGCGGCAGTCTTGAGTGGAACCTTGGAGTGATAGGATGTGTATTATTTAGGTCTGATAGCGAGCTGCGCTATATTCACGTGTATGTGTATTATATTTACTTAGATATTAAAGTTATGGTTATTATGAAAAGGAGTTGTGTTTGTTAAATGATTGTAGGAATAGTACCACACTTCAACGTGTGAAAAGAACTGACGAATGTAATCAATCCAAGAAGACGTTAGGAGATGACAGTATGTTTATTTTTATGAATACTTTTTAAAAAATGTTCTTAATTTAATTGTTCCATGATCAAAGAAAAGATTTTCCATGCGCCGACAAATTTTTTTTTTCCAGCACACGTTAACCTCTACATACATGAGCCAGAATGATCAATAAATTGATCGTGGGCCCACGACAAATAGAAGAACATAAGGAGAAGATATAGAATATTAATTGACTGGATCTGTCATTGATACTCATGACACAACCCTTGCCCCCATTGCTGGTCGGCCATCATTACAAAGCAATATTTCACTCAATCATTTCCTGAGAATTTGAGAATTCCCAGTAAGACTGACAAAGAATATGAATAAATTATGTGAAATTTTTGAATGAAACAATACATTGCTTAGTAGTGTGGCTCTTTATTTTTGAAAGGGAGGGGGGGCGGCGTTCACGGTCCACTGCATTTGAACGAAAATAGTTTTTTTTTTCCTTTGGTAAACTATGTAGAAAGATACATAAATGACAATCAGTTATGTTTTCACATAAATTATACACAGTTTGCAAAGTACCTGGGACAGCAATAGCTAATTTTACAGAAGACCTGGGACATCAATGGCTATATTTTAAAGAGGACCTGGGACAACAATGTCTACATTTTACCCAGGACCTGGGACAGTAATGTCTATATTTTTAATTGCGCGTGATACGAATCAGCTTCTTACACATAAAGGAGAATGGGGGAAGAAGCGAAGCAATGCAAGCGGAAAATATTTAATGGGGTAGTAGTAGGGAAAAGGGGGGGGATGTTTGGAGAGCTTGCCACGTTTTAATGGCAGTTTGGAATAAATAAAAACATTGAAAGGAAGATCCCTATACAATCAAGAAAAGAGAAAACAAGGCGACTACGAGCTAGATTAAAAGCTTTCCATGTGGAAACAATACAAATTGCATGAAATAAACATTTTTAAGACAGACACTGAGAAAGTCACAATTAACTAAAAATATATCGGGGACGCAGACCTTTTTAAGCTTTAAATACCCTGAAATGCAACAATTGTCATCGGCGCCTCTTGGCACATGGTGCACTTTGCCCCACCCCCCTCGAGAATGCGATACTCGCGATTATGGTCATTGAAAGTAATAGTGTTCAGGCAAGAATTGTTTAAACAGCGACGTTTCTATGCTCTTTGCATTAAATTGTGTGTTCATTTTTTGTGTGTGTGCAAATGTCGAGATTTTAGTTTTTGCCTTTCTTTTTTTTTTTTCCCTCGTCGCTTGGAAATCTCATGTGGTAAAAGTCTCCAAGGAAAATTAGAAATAAGATCGTAGGAAATGAATGCCATTAGCTTTTGATGTCGCTTGGTAAGATAATTCAGCTTCCAGCTCAATGTTGCCGCGTTGCTGAGCTTTTATAGTCATTGCTACTTTATAAGCCTTAGTGGACCTAGTAAATCACATTTTAAAATGTAACTATATATCTATAATTTTAATGCTTTATGTAGACATTATCAATATAAAACAGTACATTTTCGAATTATAATCTCCAGATTTTCTTATGCCGAACTTTGATTGACACGTTTAACTCTGACACTTGGCAAGAGCGCCTGGTTCATGTAATCACAAGTTCCAAGCTTGTTAAATTTTTTTTTTAAATTTGACCTAATAAACGGGTTGGGGAGGGGGATTCTTTGTTATACCGTACAATTATCGGCTGTGGTAGAGGGGGGGGGGTTGTAGGGTCGATAGGCCAAAAACAATATCGCTTTTGTTAATTTCAACCAAAAAAAAAGAATTAAATATCATATAATAATATATACATATATATATGTATATATATATATATAAATATATATATTTATATATATATATATACATGTTATGTCTGGGATTGCATTATGGGTAACCATGTGACGATCATCGGTTGGGAGGGACTGAGTGTTTGGGTGGTAACAACAAGGTATAAATACTGCCACTCTGGTCGTCACTGGCACATCTACGAGACAACGCCACTTAGCTGATGTAAGGTAAGGGATATATTTAGTCAAGAGTTGAGAGATCACTACTACATAGCTGAGTTAATGTAAGGGAGACAGTCAAATACATGTGAGACTAAATTAACACATAGTTTTAAGATAAGGGATATCTCTAGTTTAATGTGAGACCCAGATACCACATAGCTGGGATAAGTATGGGAGATACTTAGTTAAGAGATCTGTTTCCAGAAGTTCAGAGCTGAGACAACTTAAGGTAGATGATTAAAATGTATCTACACTATGCAATTATTGTAATACGTTGTTTCGCGCACTATGACTTTATATAAAATGCCTAACTATGAGTTAATTATATCGACTTAACTCTAGAACATTGGATTGTATTAATTATTTGAAGCATACTCTGGTAACCCAAATGCGCCCCGAGCATTGCCTAATAGATACTACTTCAATCGACTAGATGGTAAAGGTGACCCGACTTGCCGGCATCACAGCCTTGTCTCAGAAACTTTAGCTCATCTGTTGACTGAATGCTCGTCACTAGATGTTTCAGGGGAGAGCCCTGGGTCACGACATTGGTTCAGGGCACAGCTCGGCTCATTGCCAATGTATTTGTCCGGGGTTATAACTGCGCTAGCTCAAGCCTTCATTAGAATATGTGTGATAGTGAGTGCCATCATAAAATGTTTAAGTTAGTTCCATTATAATATGTGGGTAGTTGTGTCATCATGATATGTGTGTTAGCTAGTGTCATCATAATATGTGTGTTAGTTAGCATTATCATAATATTTGTATTAGTTTGTGCCATCATAATATAATTTATACTTATTGTCCTCATAATATGTGTGTTAGTGTCCTCATAATATGTGTGTTAGTGTCCTCATACTATGTGTGTTAGTGTCGTCATAATATGTGTGTTAGTGTCCTCATAATATGTGTGTTAATGTCGTCATAATATGTGTGTTAGTGTCCTCATAATATGTGTGTTAGTGTCCTCATAATATGTGTGTTAGTGTCCTCATAATATGTGTGTTAGTGTCCTCATAATATGTGTGTTAGTGTCCTCATACTATGTGTGTTAGTGTCCTCATAATATGTGTGTTAGTGTCCTCATAATATGTGTTTAACTTAACGTTAACCGTCATCATAATATGTGTTTTAGTTAGCGTCATCAGTGTCTTCATAATGTAATATGTGTTAGTACAATCATAATATGTATGTTAGTTAGTGTCACCGTAATATGAGTATTAGCGTCATTAAATGTGTGCTGGTCATCGTCATCAGAAAATGTGTTTAGATAGTTGATTTTAATTCATTTCTTATTTTGAATGTAATGATTAATGTTTTTTTATTCATTATTTCGAAACGTAGACATTCTTGTCAAAGAAATCACAAGTGCTCATAAATGGCTAAACTCTCTCTCATCGTACTTACAGTCTGCCTTATCGCCGGTATTTATTTATTCGTTTGTTACGTCTGAGTAGCCAAAACTGCACGTTCCAATTAGTTACATACCTACTAAAAACTTTATGTTCAAAGAAAACAATTCAGTATGTTTGTCCTGTTTCATAAACTCATCCTCAGTAGGACACTCGTCGACAAAATTGATTTTTTTTTCTTTTTTTTTTTTTTTAATAAATAATCTTTTATGACTCTCTAACAGACATAACACACAAACGAATTCAAGACTAAATTATACCTGAACATTTTTTTATAAGAACCAAATTTAATTTGTACCTCCATTAATTTTTTAATGAACCTAATTTTCTTTTCTAAACAATGCAGCTTTTTTTTTTTAATCACAAATGGTTGAACACGAAATCTTATTAATCTATTTCAAATAACAACAGACTTCTTTTGGGGACTATTTAAAATGAGATGGATTGGATTTGTGAAGCGATTTCAGTTTGTAAAGTATCTAAGACACTTAGAAGTAAATTCAAGCATCTATGTTCAGACACCTTGTAACCTTTATTTTGATTATAGTAAAGTCAAACGTCTTACCATACGAACGTTGAATTTTGAGTAAAGTATCATTCCACACTAGAGGTGTTCAGTTCAATACCTGTCTATTCCTGAAAACTATTATCTATTTATTTTAAATTTTTTGCCTCCGAACAAAAATCTTCCGCACCACCAAAATCCATTTTGTAAAAAAAAAATGATTTTAAACTATTATTTGATAATATTGTTTTATTTCCCAAATAAATTTTGTCACCTTGAGAAATTCAAAAGACAAACAGGGAGTGGGGATTTTATTCCCTCCCCCACTTCAGATTGGGAGCAACTGTTTCCTTCCAGGCCCCCGTTCCCCGCCCAGTTGTCTTTAACTCGCAAAGTAGAACACAACACCAACTGGTCACTTTCTCTGATCACTTTGATGACCAAACCAGCATTTGCTAGTTTAGTAGCCCTTGCCTTAATTTTTTTCCTCGAATATTGTCTGCTACGGAGCATCATGTTGATGAATGTTATTTAATTTGTTGAAATCAACAATATATCTTTTCAAATATTAGTTTTTCTTTCACGCACCGTCTCTCAATAAATTAAATTGCAATTTAAGGGTGAAAATAACTTTTAAAAATTATTACCAAATCAAAAATTCTACTGCCAAATGATTATTTTTTTCATATTAACTTCTCATTAAAGTGGAAATTTTTAAAATGTTCTTTTCCTTACAGCCACTCTTGATGGAGCCCAAGGCGTATGTTCCTGCAGCGTTGTTGCATCTACCGATTGCACGTGAGTCTCTCTCGTGTCTCTATCTCTCTGTTACATTCATGTGTAAATAATGAGTGAGCGTGACAACTGCACTTGCTAATGTAGCATAGTTAACATAAGGGTTGCACAAAGAAAAAAATGGGCTTTGCACGGCCGTTTCATTTGGTTGTCAGCTGAGCTGAGTGGACTGCTTTAACGCAGCATCGTGTCTTGATTTATACCCGGAGTAGATGTTTGGTTTCAAACACACACAAAAATGGTATCAATGCATCAGGATTAGTCTTGATTAATGCCCGTTGGTGATATTTTTCAACTCAGTCGATGTTCTGGTTTAGAATAGCCACACGCGTTATAGATTAAAGTGTTACAAACGATGAAAAAAAAAGTGTGGAAAGGGGGTGTTTTAGTTTATAGGATATGGGTGTTTTAGTTTATAGGATATGGGTGTTTTAGTTTATAGGATATGGGTGTTTTAGTTTATAGGATATGGGTGTTTTAGTTTATAGGATATGGGTGTTTTAGTTTATAGGATATGGGTGTTTTAGTTTATAGGATATGGGTGTTTTAGTTTATAGGATATGGGTGTTTTAGTTTATAGGATATGGGTGTTTTAGTTTATAGGATATGGGTGTTTTAGTTTATAGGATATGGGTGTTTTAGTTTATAGGATATGGGTGTTTTAGTTTATAGGATATGGGTGTTTTAGTTTATAGGATATGGGTGTTTTAGTTTATAGGATATAGGTGTTTTAGTTTATAGGATATGGGTGTTTTAGTTTATAGGATATGGGTGTTTTAGTTCATAGGATATGGGTGTTTTAGTCTATAGGATATGGGTGTTTTAGTTTATAGGATATGGGTGTTTTAGTTTATAGGATATGGGTGTTTTAGTTTATAGGATATGGGTGCAAAAGTTAAACATGTCTACCTAACGGTACTTATCAGTTTGAAGCCTTGTTAAAAATAGCTTAAAGTGTTGTTACAGCAGAAGGGCAGAGATCTATTTTTTCAAAATTTTTTTTTTCAGAGCTCTTCAAGAATATCTGTCGTGTCTGAGAAGCGTCGATTCGTCATGCAAAGTAGGTGAGCTGACTGCAGCACAGGCTTCTATTGGCGTCTTGAAAACAACTATGACTTTACTCGGATGCTCAGGTAAACATATTGGGAGAAACTTTCAATCGGATTTGATTTGTTACGTTTACATTTAAGTGGTGGTAAGGTAAATTTTCTGAGCTTGAGAGTAAAGTGTATTTTCTTATGTTGCAGGTGTTTCTGGACTAATGTCATCGTTTAGCCTCGTTTTAGCTTTATGTGGAATCGCCTATCTGATGACCAACAAAGAGAAATAAACAAACATTATTAAATGAATTTAAAGATCAACCTATTGCAAGATCAACCTATTGAAATATCAACATTTTGAGACATCAGCCTATTTAAAAATCAACCTATTGAAAATTCACCATGCCGGGTATTGAAAAATCAACCTATTAAAATATAAACATATTGAAAGATCAACCTATTGATCATGAGACCGTTATATTAAGCACACTTTTATTTCCACAATGATAGATCAATTCAATTTGAATTATATTATTATTTTTAATGTTTGCATATTAATACAAAAACTAGTGTTTTCATTTATTTTTTTGTGTGTTTGTCCCTTGTGCCGCCTGTCATTGGCACAAACTGTTTGTTAAATTCAATATTTATTATTTCTATATCTTTATACTAATGGCGTGAGTCTTTTAAAATAAAAATAAAAATATAACTATTACATTAGAACCATTTTAAAAAAAAATTGTCTTTGTTCCTTTGTTCGTTATTGATAGGTGGTCAAAATTGTTACACACATTTTTTGTTACCTGCTAGTTTATTCCAGGTGAGAAGATGGTTTCTCCCTTAATACTCGGCACCATTATTTCTTAACTGCATCAAGTACATAAGTCCAAAGGTTTATATTTATAAATAACTTGACTTCTTAATTATATATATATATATATATTAATGTTGCAAGCTTAGTTTTCTGATTGATCTGCTGCACACTCAAAGAAAATCATGGTGGTATGATCGAAGGTCTGGGAAATTTTTTTACTTTCTGTATAACTAATAGAATTAAAACCATACCAAAAAAAGAATGTTTTAAGAACTATTCATAAAGTATGTTAACTTGCAAATTTTTAAAATCAACTATTATTTATACCATTTCGATAAAGATGATGTCAAAGTAAACAATATCCTACATGCGCTACAGAGTCCATTCATATTTCTGCAATTACGTAAGAGAAGTCATTAGAAGAATTAGAGAAATAAATGATTTGACAAACACGTCTCCCGGTCTCTTAATTGAATTGTCAGGTCCATCTTGCAAAAACCACAAAGGTGAATTAAAAAATATCACGAAACTAACAAACGCAACAAAGCGAACAGACAAACACCACAAGACAAATAGCCAAACACAACTAGGCGAATAGCCAAACATCACAAGGCGAAGCCAAACACCACAAGTCCAATAGCCAAACACCACAAGGCTAATAGGCAAATACCACAAAGCGAAAAGGCAAACACCAACAGGAGAATAGCCAAACACCACAAAGTGAATATACAAACACCACACGGTGAATACCCAAACATAACATGGCGAATAGCCAAACCCCGCTATGCTCTTAAGCAAAGACAACAATAAGAATAAAAAAAGATATAACAAGGAAGACTTGAACACAGACTGTATGAAACAGCTGTTGAAAACAGATAGAAATTAATAATATGATCCATTAGACAGACAGTGTGTGGGGGAGGGGGGGGAGGGGCTAGCGACGAACAACTAAATCTTTTATTTCGAGACATGTATTAAATATAGCGGTGATTGCAGTCCAATAAGATAGTTTTGACCGGGCCCTGGCATCAATGGCGGGAGGGGGGGGCTGTTCCATTTACTCTGTGTGCCACACATAAGAAATGGAGACCTAAACCTACGTAGAAAGTTTTGTGGGTTTAAAACTAAATATAAATATTTTAAATTTGTCTCAAAAAAGCATTAAAAAAAAATAAATAAATAATTTAAACATCAAATTGTCTCTGTTTGATACGCACTTTCTTACTCTTGTCTCTCCTGTGACTATTTCTGGCTCAACAATTTGCTTTGAAAAAAAAACCACTTTTTTTTTTTTAAACTGCAATGATTAATTAATTTTAATTTGATTACAAAATCGTTTTTGGAGTTTCAAAAATTCCATGATGGAATACGCTTTCATGTGCCAGAGCAAGAAACAGATAGCAAACATGGAGTGTAGCTCTTTAGTTAACTTGCTTTAATAAAATACCAGATGTTGATATATTTGTTTGTACAGCTAAGAAAATCAAACTACTGCAAGGTATTCCTAAGCGAGATTTCTAACAGAAAACGTGACTTTGAAGATACATTGTAACACAGAATTTTTTTTTTTTTTTAAAATTTTGTCAATACAACGATAGATCGTAAAAAGAGTCAATGTTTAAGTAATTTTTTATGTGTTTAAATAAATCACTGATTTAGCATGCGCAGACATTTTTTGGACTCCAAACAGTGCCACGAAACCAAGTAAAAAAACTCAATCTCTTAACACACCATCTACCAAAACTTATAAATCTAAACATTTCAATCTAACACAACTCAATCTGCTACAATTCAATGTAACAATACCCAGTCTACCACGATGTGGTTCTTTAAACGCGCCATTGAAAATTATGCTTTTAACATTAACAGAAAAATGTACAGCAGACCTGTTCTAAATATTTTTTTAAAATCCAAGGTCATACAGGTGGGCGAAAATGACATGTGCAGTCAACCAACGCTAGCGCAGACACCAGTTGAACTGCCAGTCAGAAAGGCCCTTATCGAATTATCATTTAATCTTGAAATATTACATTTTTATATATTTTTAATCATTTTCGACATTGAGAAACTGTCAAGAGGCTTGAGGGATATACCCCTGTCATCTTTAATACACTTGACTACAAGACGTCGACTAAAGAACAAGTACATTTGTGACCATTTGTAAAGCCTCCACACATGTATATATACATATACATTTACGATAAATTTTTGTCAAATTTCTTTCCCATAGCATTATTTTGTTTTGTTACATATTGCATTCAAAAAGAATTTTGACGAAATTTTGATCATTTGAACCAGGGGTCTCAAACTCGCAGCCCGCGGGCCAATTGCGGCCCGCAACACGATATTTTGTTGCCCGAAAGATGACAGCAAAGTTTAGTGTAATGCGGCCAGCGAGTTTTCCTTATTCATATATCTATAATTATATTTGTATAGAGTTGGACTTTGATTCTAATGTTGAAAGCCGTTTTAAAACCGGACTAAAAGTATTTATTTTGTAGCATTTTATGAGACAAACATTGCCAATGTGCGGTTTTGAGAAAAAGTTTAAAATGTTAGTGGATAATGCACAACCTTAATTTTTTAAATTGCAGCAATCTGACTTTGGTGTAAAAGAATCGCTATTAAATGTGTACCGTTTGTTAACGAGTTAGGGAAATGCCAAGCATTTGAGCTTTGTTTCATTTCAAATAGGGTTAGACGAAAAGTCTTTTTCTACTTTGAAAAAAATAAAAATTCATCATCCCTACAATAGCATCTTCCTTCACATTAATAATTCATCATTATTGCCTGCTCCTGCCTACTGTTTGAACACATGTTAGCATTTAAAGCCTTCATGAAGAAGCATGAGGTGGTTTTTCCTGTACTAAGTGATCCCAAATGGTTCATGGACTTGGGTTTTCTTGTTGACATTACGAAGAAGCTGAATGTATTCTACAAGAAGTTAAAATACTTGTCATTGTTGCTTATGACAACGTGAGGACATTCGTCACAAAACGTGTGTTATAGTTCTTAGAGAAACCTTTGCCATTTCCAAACATAAAAAAATACTCATTCAGTAGTGATTATATTGACGGCGTTGCAAAGCGACAGGAAGAATTTGATCACATGTTTTTAGACTTCGAAACACACAGATCCTCTTTTGAACCTTCTGCTTATCCTTTCTCCTTTATAATGGAAGATGCGCCCCACCTCCCAACCCCTTTTGCGCTTCAACTCGAGCTGATTGATCTTCAGTGCCATTCTAAGTTCAGTGAGTGAATGCAGAAACAGACAAGCAAGAACAATCCATTAGAGCGTTGCCCTCCACCTTTACTAAGGTTGCTCAAGCGGATCATGTCCCTTTTTTGGAGTACTTATCTGTGTGAATAGCTCTTTTCCCACTATGAAATTTAACACGTCAAAGATCAGGGCCTAACTTATTGATGAGCATCTTCAAACTATACTGAGGGTCTCAATTGCTTCCTCACTTAAGCCAAATGTTGCTCAGCTGTGTAAGAAGAAGCGTTGCCAGGTTTCTGGCAACAAGGAGTAGGAGGATGAAAGTGAATCCTAGTTCTTGAGAACTATAAATGTTTTCTATTTTTTATTAATAAAGGTTGAGCAGATTGCACCAGTTGTACTTTATTGAATTTTTTAACTTTTTTTTTTTTTTTTAAACTTGATGCGGCCCAGTCTCCCCAAGACTCGACATCCTGCGGCCCCCAGATGATTTGAGTTTGAGACCCCTGATGTGAACTGAGCCCTATTCCCACGCGATATGGCACAGCTTAAGTCAAACAACGTCACGCGTCAATTCCTTTTATCAAAGGAGCTCACGGTTTATTTTTAACCAACAGGCCTGATAAAGTCGAAGGTCCATTTAAACATTAAATTACTTTTGGATATTAAGCTAGACATTTTCCTTTACTGAGTTTTGAGCACTCGGAAATTAAAAATATATTACACTTTGTCCTAGGCACCCAAGACAAATTTTTTTTTTTTTTTTTTTTTTTTTTTTTTTTTTTTTTTTTTTTTTTTTTTTTTTTTTTTTTTTTAAATAAAAGGAAGAGAAAGAATGGCGAGCATACACGCGAAACAAATCATTTTGAAACAATCCAATATTCTTTAAATGATTAAACTTGAGCCGATACAAGGACCAAGCCACTATGGCCAAAATTAACTTTCTCAGTAGCCGATGTTCGCCCCGGTCGTGAGCGGTAAGGGTGGAGACGGGAATAGCTCGGTTACAAATTGATGGCCAGATACAATGGCGAATAGCTAAGACGGGGATCACTAGAGACAATCTCATTGTTGACGGGGAACACAATATAGAAAATGGATTTAAGGATCGCAAAGCTACTGAAGAAATGAGCGTCCCGATCAGTTCTGGTGACTTAGTGGACATGGTGGTGGTGTTGTACGGTTTTGGTCGTTGCTGCTGGCCTCGTTCACAAAACTACTAAAGAAATTAGCGTCCCAATGAGTTCTGGTGATCTGTCTGCCGAGGATGATGTTGTACGGTTTTGGTCGTGGCTGCTGGCTTCGTTGAATGAGCAGTTTTGTGGCTATATCTTAGGGCTCCGGCTATCCTTGTGCACCAGCTATTCACTAGTCAAAGCCTGCCAAACAGGGGCGGTGGCAATGCGTGAACTTCCCATCTTCTAATGTCACGTGACAAAAACATGCATTCAAGTAACGCATTTTATAAGAATCCCTGTTAGTCCTTCCCCACCCCCACCCCCACCACACCCAGGTACACCACCACACACCTTTTTAACGCATAGAACTCTCTTAATATTCTAATGGCCCGCCCAATTTACCAATTAGATTTATATCAAAATATTGAAATTCAGACTGTTTCCGTAAAAAAATTAAGAAAATATTACGGAAAAAACACACTTGCGATAATTTTTAAGAATTCCATTTAGTGGACTTATTGGAGATTTAATTTAGCGCGTTCCTGAACTTACAATTACGGCTTACTTTCTATCATGCCTATAGAGAATTATCTTTTGAAATAATATGGGCCTAGCTATGATAAAAGGAATGCTCCATTAAAGCTGTTATTTCTCTATTGACTTATTACATTCACTGTGGAGCTTGTTAAAAGACAACATACAAGCGGTGTCCTTCCAGACAATGAGATCGGTGGGGGCTGACTCAGCTTGGACGAAAATTATTTAATTATATCATTAAATCGTTTCTAAGGAAGCATCTAATGAAGTCTAGGAATTTTGGGGACGAGGTTAACAAGAAAATGTCAAAAATAATCATTTTAAAAATAAATTTAAAACATAAAATACAATGGGAAAATAAAAAATACTGTAATGTTGGGTGGAGTGTGTAGGCAGGTGAATTAGTTATTACAGGAAATGAGGAAAGAGAAGAGGGAAAGAAATTATTCGGTAATTGGTTGTAAAATATGAGGGTCGGAGGAAAAGTTAGCAAATGAAAGAAACATCTCATTCATGCCATGTGGTGACAAGGTCCCATAGGTGTGTGTCAGGTTTTTACCCCCCTCCAAACTCACCCTGGACAGTACAGAGGGACGAACCGTGGCAGTCTGACGTGAGCACCCGACGAGTGAAANCTGGATTGTTTGTGAACGTGAGTCCGTATATGAGAAGTTCCTTTTTACCTGTTAGATTTAAAGGGTAATCTAATTTGTCTGTTAGTTTACCTATCCCCATAATTTCTGATTTATCGATATTGATTTTCGAGCCGCTACCCTGGCCAAATTCGTTAAAAGTTTCTATTATTTGTTTGATGGATTGGTTATTTTTTGGGAAGAGTGTTGTATCATCGGCGTAGGCGAGCAGTTTCCTTTCACCTCTATTAGGTACGCTTATTCCTTCGATTTGGGGATCTTTCCTAATTTTCTCCAATACTGGCTCTATTGCCAGGATGTACAGGTAAGGAGATAGAGGGCATCCTTGTCTGACCGATCTCTGTATCTCAATTCCTTCTGATAATGTATTGTTTATTAATAGTTTACTTACAGGATTTTTGTATAATATTTGGACCCAGTCACACACATATGAACCTAGGTTATTTTGTTTGAGTATTTTATGTAGATATGTGTGTGATACTCTGTCAAAGGCTTTCTCTTGATCAAGTGCCAAGATACTTGCCTGTATGTTTTTGTCTTTGGCGTACTGTATTATATCTCTAATAAAATGATTATGGTTATTTATATTTCTGTCTTTAATACTGCACTGTTGGTCTGGGTGTACTAATTCTTTAAGATAGGGTTTAATTTTATTGGCTATAGTTTTAGTTAGTATTTTGTAGTCTGTATTCAGTAGTGATATAGGTCTGTAGTTTTTTGGTTGCGTTTTATCTGTTTTCTTTTTGGATAGTAGTTTGATGTATGACTCTCCCATGTTGGGGGGTAATTCTTTGTTCTCGTACGCCTCGCTTATCACCGCGTGTAGGAGTGGGGTCAGTTGTTGCGCGAAGTGTTTATAAAATTCGGTGGTCAGCCCGTCTGGTCCGGGGGATTTCCCATTGTTCATCCCGTCCAGCGCCGTTTTGATGTCGGTGATTTGTATCGGTTTGTCCAGTTCGGCCATCTGGGTGGCCTCTAGGGTCTTTGCATACGAGGCGTACTTGTCCTGTATGTCTGGGTTTGTTTGTTCGTGTTTATATAATTGTGTGTAATAGTCCATGAAAGTGTTGACAATCCCATCGTTGTTATCGTGGAGCACTCCTTCGTTGTCCTCGATAACTCTGATGTGATTGCTGCGTTGTATGTTTTCTTCCACGGTAAGGAAATGTTTTGTCGGTATTTCTAAGTTGTCTATGAGTGTTCGGCTTCTCACTTGGGCGCCTTTGTATTTGTACTGTTGTATTGTTTCAAGTTCTTTTTCTAACTCTATGGTTACGGGATCGGTTGGATCGGTAACTTTCCTAATCGGTATGATAAGTTTCAGTTCTTTTTCTCGGTTCTTCCTTTCCTTTTGTATATGTGCCGCAATAGACTGGGTGACTCCTTTTACAGTTGATTTGAACAGTTCCCAGTGTCTTCCTATATCGTTGGTTGGTATTGTGGTTGTGTATTGTTTGATAATATGTTGTATTATGTCTAGATATTGAGGGTTCTCCAAGAGGGTGTTGTTGAACTTCCAATGTGGTGAGCGTCCTCTTGGTTGGTCGATGGATCCGTTGATTTGTGTTTTGACTGCTTTGTGGTCTGTGTATTTAAGTGTGTCTGCTATGTGTAGTGCCCTGTATACCGTTGATGATTTTGGTACGTACAGCCTATCTAACCTGGCGCTTGATGAGCCTGTGTTGCTTGTGTGTGTTTTGTCTTTTCCCTGAGGATGTTTTTCCCTGTACGCGTCGGTAAGGTTAAATGCTTCAGTGATATATTGTATGACCTCTGTCTGACTCGTCTCTTCTACAATCCTTTCCGTTGTTGTTCTTTTGGGATTAGTTGAGTCTATGCGTTCATTGATATAGTTGAAATCTCCTCCTATGATCAGTTCTGTTCGCTGGTGTATGTGAGCTAAAAATTGTGGTAGTTTTCCGTAAAAAAGTTTTTTCTTGCTCATGTCTGTAGGTGCGTGTATGTTGACTAGTGTGTAATTTTGGTTGTTGTTTGTTATGTTGACCGTTGTTATTCTTCCTTCGTTGTCCTTTCCTTTTGATGATGTCTCCCATCGGTCTGACGTTTGTATGATAGCCGTGCCTCCTCCCTGGTGTGCGCTATTGCTGTAATGGGAGTGTTTGTAATTTAATCCTATCTTTGATATGAAAGTGTTTGCCTCGTGCTCTGTTTTAATGTTTGTTTCTTGCAAAAATAGAAAGTCTGGCTTATGTTCTTTAATTAATTTAATGATGCAGTCTCCCTTATTTCTGCATCCCCTGATGTTTAGGGAGATTATTGTGAGCGTGTTGTCAGCCATTCTTAGTGTTGGAAGTGTTTGAGTTGTTTGTTTTGTTTAGGAGAACTGTTTGTTATAGTTCTTGCTCAGTGTGTTCCTGAGTTTCTTCCTGGCTTGCTCCATGGTGATCTGACTTGTCTGTCGCTTCAAAGATAGCTTTTCAGGGGACGAGGACCGACTTCTTCTTTTGACGATGACGAAAGGTTCCTCTTCTTCTTCTGATGTTGATACTGCTTCTACCTCTTCTTCCCGGTTTTCCTTGTCCTTGGTTCCTTCTTTCTTCTCTTCCTGTTCTTTTTCTTCTTTCCTTATGATCTCTTTAGTCTTCGTTTCCTTTCTTTTTTCCGTCTGAGAGTTTTTCTGTGGTTTCTTCTCTGCTGGAGTAGCTTTCCCGGTTGTCGCTGTGGCATAGCTCTTCTGTGTCATCGTGGCTGTTGATGCGACAGGGGGTGGGTTGGCTGTCTCCGGGTTGGTGGGTCTTCTCCTAGCCCTCTCACACTGGTTAGACCAGTGGTCCACACTTTCGCAGTGGAAGCACTGCACCCTTCTCCCCGGCACCTGTACCCATATTTTATGTTTTTGGAACACCCCGGCGTTCACCAGGATGTAGTGGGGAATTTCTTTCCCCGGCGTAAGATGCAACGCCCACTTGGAGGCGTTCTGGGGGTGACGAGTCACCTTAAAAGGGGTGTTTGGAGCCGCCAAGTGTTCGGCGATTTCCCTCACCCCTTCTTCTCCCAACATGGTAGGGACCCACGAGAGGTACACCTTCATGTTGAGTTTGTCCTCATGGACAAGAGTTCCTAAGAAACCGTGGCTTTCTATGCCCCCGATGAGGGCATTGTGCAGGCGGGCATGGAATTCCGTTTTGGCCTCTTTTTTAAGATTGAGGTACCATCTGGTTGGTACCTCCAGGTTATAGAGGGCCTCCACGTGCTCCCATTTCAGCTTGCACTTGCCGTTAAGTTCTTTCATTATCAGGTCAGTGTTGACCTGGTAAGCCATGGGGCCCGATAGCATAATGACTATGGTGTCTGGTTTGGTATAGGAGGTGGGGTTGACTTTAAGATTGATGGTAGTGGTGGCCATTTTAATGCTTATCTACTACTTTTATCTCTTTGATTAGGTTAGAATACTACAGATTACAGATTAATGTTAGTTTGCTACGGTGCTTGACTAAGATTTAAATCGGGGAGTTTAAGTCTTAGTATTGTTTTACTGACTTGAAAATTTTAAGTTTTAACTGATTCCGGCCGTCTATTTGGGTTTTTAACAAAGTATATTATTAATGCGTTTTTACACTTACCTGGAAGCAACTGGTGAAGGTAAACAAAAAAATTATCAGCTGGGCTGAGCTGAGTTGAGTTGTAAGCACCCAAGACAAAGTGTTGAGGATCTCTGTTCTACGTAAGCCTGTGACAAAATATTATAACGGAATAAAAAGATCGATAATTAGTTTTTAATGGTTTTTTGTTTTTGTTTTTTTTTGTTTTTTTAATTTGTTTTTTTTATCTTCTAGAAATTTGAAAAATAGCTAAAAAATATACTATCCACTTGGCTTAAAGAATTGAGAGCAATCAAACTTTGGGTCACTATATGTAGAGTTCTAATGATTTGAAACAAACACTAGTTTACCAGCCATGGGTGCCCTGCCTGGTTTTTCTTTAGTCCTGGTTTTAATTTTACCTGCATGTCTTAGATTGTTTCGTGCTTATTGTTAATATCAAAACTAGTAAACTAGTGATAATATTATTATTTTTTTTTAACTAAGCGATAACTATCTGAGTAAAGAAGAATAAGTACTTGTGAAACTTTCTCCTCATTGTATATGAAGGCCCAGGCAGAATGATTCCTATGACAATATACAAAATAAATCTCAAGACTTACCAGTTAGTAATGTTCATATGGCTAAAGTAAATTCCCCATTTCAAAGTCGTTCAAAGATTTTTGGACCAAATGGAGTAAAAAACATTTCTTAGAGAGTAAATTCGAATAGCTAAACAGAATTAAAATTAAGAAAATATTGAAAGATTCTCGCAAAGATACCATAAACACTTTTCAGATCATTCGTGATACACAGTGGAGTATCTTGAGATATTACCTCCGGAAATAGTCCAAAAATAGATCGACTACACCCGCCAATCTTTTATAAAATGTTTGTAACAAACTTTAACCAAATTCCGAGTGTTACGCTCACCCTTGAAGCCCATGTTACAAAATTTCCGATCTCATCCCTTAAATTTAATTTGAGGCTATCTTGACAGTCCTGAAAGTTTTCGCGACTATCTTAGAATGTTATCGCTTGACCCTCGGTATTTTGGCAACGCTAGCTCACAGTGTTGTGAAATGACGTATGTGTACACAGTGTGTCAATAGCTGTGGAGCACGGACGTAGATAATCAAGAGAGGTTTTAAAAATTTTAAATTTTAAATCTGACCGCCTATCGCTTTTCAACTCTCTTAATCTTACCATGCGCGTGAAATATTTAGTGTCAAGTCACACCATTCAAGTTTTTAAAAATTGTATAAACAGTCTGGTTTTTTTTAATGAATAGATTCCAATGCATATGTTTGTAAGCAAGAATATTTTTGTTGGCATCCATCTGCTGTCTCTCACTACGAAGTTTGTCAGGGGGAGAATCAACAGTTTCCAATGCAGCTGATAACATCTTTCAACGCAGCTGGTGGATCAATGTTATATAGACTGGCTTATTTTTTACTTAGAAAGAGAACTGTATCCCTTTGGGAATTTATATGACTTTCTTATGGAAGTGAAATGCTTTTAAAGAGTGATTCTTAAAAAATATAAACATTAATATTACGCTTTAATAGTCAGTGCCTTTTAATTACAAGCACTCCATGTTGGCAAAAGTGGCTTTAGAGGAAATTATGATATTTTAGTGATAGCGAACCAGGAACAGTAGCATGCAGATTTAGGCTCCAATGTCACAAATGTTGACGAAGTGAATCGTGTGCAGTCAACAGTTACAACACCTCTGTGATCTCTACTTGTCTTAAACTTTCCGTTCACAAAACATGAAATCGCGAGACAAGGTATCCCTTATGATATCTGACATCACACGTCTATGCCTCAAGTTGATTCTTAATATTTTTATAACAAAAACCAACATTTTATATGATGAACTCGATTTAATATTTAATTATTTTTTTGGCTAGTTCTAATATTAAAAAAACGTATAAGGCTTTTGTCCAGCCGTTTTTAGAGTACGCATCATCAGTCTGGGACCCATTCAACCAGAAGAACGTACACGGGTTGGAAGTGGTCCAGCGACGGGCAGCATGCTTTGTCCTGAACCGCGGCAGAAACACCTCAAGTGTTGGCAGCATGCTAGAAACACTGGGCTGGTCATCATTGGAGGAACGACGATGACTATCCAGGCTCTCCATGACGCACAAGATAAAAATTGGTCTGGTCCACTGCTCTAGCATTAAACAGAAACTCTTTCCTCTTTCCTCCTAGACAGTGACGAGGTCATGACTGGCAGTTCCGGCTCATAAAATCAAGGACTCTGTACAGGGGCTCCTCGTTCCCACCAAAGACAATAAGGTACTGGAACAAAGCTTCCTAAAAAAACAGTTGAGATGACTACAATTGACACATATTCCCTCATGTATTCAAGCCCTAAAAGAAGACATTGCAACCAGTGAAGTATCCTTTTCAAAAGCATGTACAGTTACATCACAAACACCCCTGAAACATATCAGCCAGAATGATCAATACATTGATTGTGGGCCCTCAAATATTGAAGACGATAAGATATTAAAATAGATTTCAAAAAAACATGTCGATGTAAGAGGTTAAAAACAAAATAAAACTGTGCTATGCAAACCAGGAGGTAGGTCTGGACATGTTTGATCTACTTGTCTCAAAGGGAACGAAATGAAGGGACAGGAATTAGCTAGTTTGACAAGTATTAAATGTTTCCTCAGGAAACTTGCTACTATTCCCCGGAAATTATAATAAAATTCCTGATAAAAAATCACAATGCCAAGACAATTTAATCAGGTGCTCGATATTAATTTGTAATCAAGGCAATTGAAACACGCCAATAATATGTATAAGCAGAGCTTATATCATCTATCCATCTATCTATCCATCCATCCATCCGTCCATCCGTCCATCCGTCCATCCGTCCAACCGTCCATCCGTCCATCCGTCCATCCGTCCATCCGTCCATCCGTCTATCCATCCATCCATCCATCCATCCATCCATCCATCCATCCATCCATCTATCTATCTATCTATCTATCTATCTTTCTATCGATCCACCTATCGATCAATCCCTCCATCCATCCCTCCATCCATCCCTCCATCCATCCCTCAATCCATCCCTCCATCCATCCATCCATCCATCAATCCATCCCTCCATCCATCCCTCCATCCATCCCTCCATCCATCCCTCCATCCATCCCTCCATCCATCCCTCCATCCGTCCCTCCATCCATCCCTCCATCCGTCCCTCCATCCCTCCCTCCATCCGTCCCTCCATCCGTCCCTCCATCCGTCCCTCCATCCGTCCCTCC
>CAXITT010001176.1:36040-51957 GCA_964033795.1 Lymnaea stagnalis | reverse complement strand
ATATATATATATATATATATATATATATATATATATATATATATATATATATATACATATTTAGCACGAGATTGCATTCGGAAAAGCAACAACTGCTATTTACTTTTAATTAACATTGAAATTAAGTGACATGTTCCTTTTGGATTCCGTGTCGCGATGGGATCTCGTTTTCCGATGGCATCCTGTTATCCAGAAGGATTCCGACCCCGTTTAAAGCCCAATTCTGAAAAATAAAATGGGGCCCTTGGCCCTAGAGGAATGAATATTATGAGTTCAGTACCCTTCGATAGTTGAATATGGATAATCAAGTATGTGTGTACGTCAAGATCATGGGATTAGAGGTATTAGTCATATTGTGATTTGTGACAATTGTGTTAAGTGAACATGTGTGAATTCTTGTCATATCAAATACGGGTTAGTGGATTTTGGGGTAAAAGGAAGAGAATTATTAGAGAGAGAGTGAACAAGCGACAGACAGAGAGAGAGAGAGAGAGACGGAGAGAGAGGGGTAGTATTTTTAACATAGATTCACTGTGGGGCTGTTTGCCTGAGGATGTGATTTTTCTGCCAGATGTGTTATGTATTAACTTAATTGTGTACAA
Organism: Lymnaea stagnalis; assembly: GCA_964033795.1. Taxonomy (NCBI): domain Eukaryota; kingdom Metazoa; phylum Mollusca; class Gastropoda; family Lymnaeidae; genus Lymnaea; species Lymnaea stagnalis. The sequence continues at coordinate 51,355 of CAXITT010001176.1, read as the reverse complement.
GGAGGATGTTTTAGTTCTGTGAAAATAAACTCATATTGTCCAATGAAACTTTTTGTGTTTTTGAATCACACTAATCCGTGTTGGGACCAATGAAGATTTGCCATCGAAATATTAGACATCGGAATAGTTGCCATCATCATTATATAATAGATTAAGTGGATTATTTGACAATATACTAAGTTTCGTCAAGATCCATCTAGTCATGTAGGAGTATTAGACATGTTGATATTAAATAGCCTTATATAAGTAAAAATGAAATGGGACCCTTGGATCCAAGAGGAATGGGTATAATGAGTTCATTAACTTTTGGTATTTGAATATTGATAATCAAGTTTATGTGTACTAAGCTTGGTCAAGATCCATATATTCGTGTAGGAGTATTTGTTGTTAATTAAATCTATATAGCTTTTAAAAGAAAAAGGGCATTTTTGGCCCTTGGCCCCAAACGGAATGTTACAAAAAGTACATGTTGCTCAACGTTTAGTAAATGTGGTTCAAAGTTTAGAAAAACCTGAATCTGTTTCATACCAATGAGTACAGCAACGAAACATGGTATGCGGTTTAAGCTTTCAACCCAAAAATAGATGCATTCTACGTGCTCTGAGATTTGGCTTTAAGACATAAACACAGCAGATTACAGATAAGATTGTTGTATCGATGACTGGTGGACGTTTGTTTAATCACATCGAACTTTTTCATCTTCATTGGCATTTGGAAAAAAGAAACACAAACATCACAACAACAAAAAAGTCTGATCCAAATTAGAACTTTCCACTTTTAAAATTATAACTTCAGACGTTAGAATTTCAAAGACAAAAAACCTTATGTCTTGTCTCATAACACCCGTGTTCACAATTCACATTTTGTGTGCATTCTGTCATTACATCTCAATTCACAATTACAAAACATTTGCGCTTTGTCATAGCAACACTATTCACAAGTACAAACCATTTACATTATGTCTCATCTCAATTCTAGCCACACTCGACACTTTTAGAAATCTAACTGAATGCAGTCAACTCTGAGCAGAATTGTATTTATTTTTTAGATTCTTATCTATTTTTTTTTCTTTTAATTACAGCACTTTGTCAGACTATAAGACCTGTCTGGGTACTATTGTGTCCAATTCCTCATGCTCATATGACGTAAGGCTAGTCGCAGAGAGCTACGCTAATAAAGTTAAGGCTGAAATGTGTCTTAATGACTGCTCAGGTAGACCACTTTAAACTTGATATTTTGACTATAAAAGGATATACAATTTTGGAACAAGATATGTTTAAGCTTGAAAATAAAAGGCAGTGTTGTGTTATATATACATTTCTTCTGGCATCTGCCAATGACAATGTGGCGATGGTGTAAACATCACAATGTGAAGATGGTGTAGACATCACAATGGGACGATGGTGTAGACGTCGCAACGTGACGATGGTGTAGACGTCACAACGTGACGATGGTGTAGACGTCATAATGTGACGATGGTGTAGACATCACAATGTGAGGATGTTGTAGACATCACAATGGGACGATGGTGTAGACGTCACAAAGTGACGATGGTGTGACTTTGCTGGACTAAATCACAAGGCCTGGGTTTTTTTTTTTTTTACTTAACGAGAATAAGCTGATTCAACAGCATATCGCATCTCTGCGCGCACCTGGATAACATTAGGAACACCATGTATGGATTATACAGCTTTGCACCTGTACGTGTCGCAGGAGATGTCAGAATCATTATTGTGTCAATGTTACCTGCCTACGGGATTCCATTTCCGGGTTTCAATTCATAGTTTACCTAGATAGTATTATACTAACATAAAAACCAGTGCATTCTGACGAAAAGACAAAATGGACAAAATGAATCATGAATTAAGTACAAATAATAATTAAATCGCTGAAGCTTGTCAAGTATGAAATGTGAGATGTAATACATTGGCCTTAGATACGTTGGTTAAAGTAAAAATATGTATTTATTTAGAGACATTCGATTCAGTTCCGGGGCATAAAATGTATGGGTATTTCAGATAGCTTCTATGTTTATGTGCATGCAAGAGTTGCGCCTGGAGATTAAAGATTTTGCTGTAGAAATGTGGGGAGGATGTTTGGGGGGGGGGGAGGGGGTGGGTACAGGGGAGAAGGTCAGTCGGGTAGCGTTAAAGCAGTGGAGAAGTAACGAAGTAAAATGAGGGGGGTGGGAGATCGTTGAATTTCAGTGGGTATGGTATAGGCCTTAAGATGGCGGGGTGGTTAGGGGAGAGGTAAGCTTCAGAAATTATCAAACAAGACTTAACAGTAATCGGTACATTGTAGCTAGCATGTCTCCCATAACTGACCGGGTAACATTTGCTTAAACATTAAAGTTTTTTGGTGCCATGATTACAAAATAGTAAACAAGGATTTATGACAACCTCATTAATAAAAGATCTTAAGCTCCCCCCCCTCTAATCCACCCCTCCCGGGCAATTTTTATAGTGGAATAATTTTTTTTAAATAAAAAGAAGTCAGTATGACAAAAATATATAAATTATAAAAGCTTTTAAAAACAGCTCTCAAATTAATAAAAAATGTATATGTTATATTTATTAATATATGTTAACATTTATTAATTTAATCAATCTAAGCACCCACATCCGTAGTATATTTCTTAACTGATACTACCCATTTCTCATTAATGACGTAACTAAATCCATAAATTGACGTCATTTGTAAAAGCGTTGACTCTGTGGGTCATCAAACGACCTTGACCTTTATATTTCAGGCGCATCTGAGCTAATGTCGTCTCTTGGCCTCGTTCTGACCTTCAGTGGCGTCGCCTACCTGTTGAACAGCAAACAATAGGGACCAGAACCTCCCACCCTGCGATCAAGTGATTACTTCAAGTATATTTTTTGTAGAATTTTTGACCTAGGTTGCTAAATCGTAGATTGATTATATCACTTCAAGTATGTGTGGGCTGCTGCTTTTATAATATAATTTAATAATATTTAAAAGAAATAAAATTGTTTAGCTTTTAATGTGTCTTTGATGATAATGACGTCTTTGATGATCAATGATAATACACTTTAGTTCATACGTTACGCTATCAGACCGTACGTGATGCAACTTCATTTTAATTACATTTTTATATCAACATATTTTTTTACTAAAATTGTATTGAGTTAATTTTAAATACAGTAATAAAATCTCTAACGAAAATCTAAGTACACTTGTTGTCGAATTTTTTGTTCACTTTTCGAAACTTTAGAAAGGATAATGCAGAAGAGAATGTGTAAAAGCTGTAGAGATGTTTCCATTATAGGCTAAATTGGTGTGAAGATCTTCATTGGGGCCTTTAAATATCAACCCAAGGGGGCAATGACCCCCTAGGGGGCAATGACCCCCTAGGGGGCAATGACCCCCTTATGTTTTTGAAAAGATAACGTAGTTGCTATTCGTTTCGAGCTCAACCAGTCTTTAGGAATATCTAGATAGACGTCACGGTATTATAATAATTATAATTTGTTTTACACAATGAAGGATGCAAATATAAAAACATTGAAGACAACCCAGAATTAAGTTGCGTGATCATTTTGAAAATTTATAAGCAGATAGTTTATTTTGAGAAAAAAAAATGATATAAAGTAAATTCCAAACTAGGAAATCTCCATTCCATTGTAGTGGTTTGCATGGTATTAATGATTTGCATTAATGATTTATTTTATTGTAGTATTAGCTAATCTCCTCTAGCGTTTTTTCTAGTCACCCTTCTCATCATATCCCTTTGCAGCAGTGGCCACCAATGCTGCAAATCTTCACATTTCTCCTTTTCACTTTCAGACGGCTTGTATGTGCATTAGCCAATGTTACTCTCCGGCAATGCAGATCACTCTGCTGCCCATCAAAAAAAATAAAAAATACTAGGGAAAATGCAGAAGAACATTAAATTAAGAACATTGTGAAATCCTTAACGGCAGTTTGTAGTTTTAGGTTAAAGTTGAAAATCAGCATCATGATGATACTTGCAAATAATTGTGGACCTCTGCCGGCTACTCTCTCAATATATGTTAAAAAAAGTATGTAAGCACCTCATTATAATTTTATGGATCCAGAAATGGGGCAGCAAGCTCATCAAAGACATTCCTCACATCATTAACTGGGATTACGGTTAATGCGGAAAGAGACTTTAATTTTAGTCTCATATTTTATATTTGTTTGAAACTCAGCATTCTTCTTCTTCTATATCTTAAGGGCCCACGATCAATTTATTGATCATTTTGGCTCCTACGCATGTAGATGGGATTTGCAATGTTTCTGTTACTGGTGTTGATGAGGAAATCATGCACAAGGGGTTTGAATGCTGGAGGCAATAGACACAAATGTGTCTAGTGTTGTCGCCTCAACCGTTCCTTTTGAAAGATTGTTCCAGTCCCTGATTGTCTTGGGCAGGAATGAGCAGCTCCTATACTGGCTTCTTGCTGGTATGAGCCTGAATTGCCTGTCATGGCCTCGTCACTGTCTATGGGGGAGAGGTTAGTGTTGTCGCCTCAACCGTTCCTTTTGAAAGATTGTTCCAGTCCCTGATTGTCTTGGGCAGGAATGAGCAGCTCCTATACTGGCTTCTTGCTGGTATGAGCCTGAATTGCCTGTCATGGCCTCGTCACTGTCTATGGGGGAGAGGGACGAGTTTCTGTTTAATACTGGAACAGTGGACCAGCCCATTATTTATCTTGTACATCATGGAGAGCCTGGATTGTCGTCGTCGTTTCTCCAATGGTGACCAGCCTAGTGTTTCTAGCATGCTGCCAACACTAGAGGTATTCCTGTAGCGGTTTTTGGTTACATACATTGTTAATATGCTCGTCCCAGCGGACCCAGGTACTTTACGGAGGAAACTGGCTCAATTATATGACCGTGCTGTTCGTATTGGTAGTGTAGAGGAGTACAACTTCTAGAGACTGATAGTATCTGGCACTTGGCAGGGTGAAATTCCATGTCCCAGCTTATCTCCCACTCAGCTAACAGATTGCGATCCTGTTGTAGCTGGTCCTGGTCCGATCTGTTGGCGATCGTCCTATACACTGCAGTGTCATCTGTGAACAGTCTTGCCTGTGATGTCAGTTTCTCGGGTAGGTCATTAATGTATGCTAGGAACAAACAGGGGCCCAGGACTGACCCCTGGGGGACCCCTGACTTCACATCGACAAAGGAGGAGCTTGTACCACCCACCACTACTGCTTGGCGTCGGTGGCTGAGGAAGCTAGAGATCCATGTTTTAGTGGTGCCTTAAATCCCATATCTCTGGAGTTTGTGTAGAAGCAAACTATGATTCACACGGTCAAATGCTTTTGCGAAGTCCATCACTAGCACGTCAGTCTGCTTGTGGTTCTCCAGATTGGTCATCAGGTCTTCTACAAATTCGAGAAGCTGGGTCTCACATGACCTATTGATTCGGAATCCATGTTGACAGTCATTGAGTATATTTAGGCTTTCAAGATGCTTCATGAATGTGCTTACGATTATGTGCTCTAACAGTTTGCAGACCACGCTGGTGAGGAATATCGGACGATAGTTGGCATTTAATATTCACTTTCCTGACAAGACTCTGACTCAGATGGAAATAACAGCCTTTCACCTCAGCAAGTGTGAAAGAAATCATTGCATTCATGCAAGCCTTTTCAAAATCAACTAAATCTTTTCAGATGCCAATTTTGGGATTAGAATCTTCTTTATGTCGTACAGTCTTTTATATACATCAAGTTTTGGCTTATTAATGAAAAATAATTACATGGTGTATATCAGTGGCCTATTTTGTAATGTCACGTGTATAGTTGATAAAACATGGTTGGTACTTTGTCAAAAGTGACAACACAATATAGTGTATGGTTTTATTCAGTTCATTTAATAGCTAAAGATTGTCTAAAATTAATATTCTTTCAGGATCATTTTTGTTCGAATCATGAAGTACCAACTCACTTTACCCTCTCTGAAATTAATTTTATTTTTATTGTTCCTGGGTTAAAAAAAATTGTTATTTCTGTGCATACGAAGATATATTGCGAGATATGATTGTTTTGGAATATGAGCCAGAACATGATTGCTCAACTTGACAGTACACTCCCCATTATGTTTCGAGGGTTGGAACTAACTGATGATTTCATGGCTTGCTTCAATATGTTTCTATAAATGTTGGCTACTGCTTTTTTGAGGACAGGTATCATGACAATTTTCAGTTGGTGGTCCCAAGATATCTCATTTTTAGTCTTACTTTTGGAATGACACCTCGTAGATGGATTCTGCCGCCATATCCAAGTAAGCACCCATCTTTACGGTAAACATTAACATATTCCAAACCCAAGTAGATAAAAACTTGTTTGCCACTTTGACGGGGACTATAAAAGAAGAATTAAAAATTAGTTATTAATACTATCTTTTTACAAATTAACATAAACTTTCAGTCTGTGGCCATGATGAAGCAAAGCCAAGTTATTCGTACACTATATAAAAGCCAACATTGTACGAAAAACTTGCCTAGGCTTCATCACTAAATGACAGGGACCTGAACATACTTGTAGTTGTAACTTTTAATAAATTGAAAGTGAATTTAACTAAAGGGTAGCCTTGGCCAAATAGTTTGCAATATTATTTTTAAAACCAATATAATTGTAACTTTTGTTGTTGTTTGACACTACTTTGATTTTGATTAGGCCTCCTACTTTGATTAAACTAATAGCTACCATGCCTAAAGTTACACATTTTCATAAGCTCGTATCTATTTTTTTTTTTAAAGTATAATTTAATATACATTATATTAAATGTCCGCTGAAAAGGAGATTGATGAAAATGTCAATATATTATAACTATTTTAAGGTTATTAATTAGTAATTTCATATTGCTTGTTTATCTGTAACTGTGTGTGTAGTTGTCTGTTTGCGCCCTTTTGCTGTGCACAGCTAAGTATTTTGCTATCTTTCTTTGTGCGTTAATTGTGTGTGGGTTTGTCTTGTGTGCATACGTCTGGTCTTCAAAAGCCAAAGCTTTTCAAGAAGGCTAACGTCAATGCTACAATGTAAGCTGTTAAGTATATTGTTGCATTAAGGCGAAACCTGTATAAACATCCTTTCATACATATCGTTTTATTTGAAACCAATAACATCAATAACTTTTCGGGCAGAGAAGGTGGAATTTTTTTGGTAACGTTTAAAAAGAAATTTCTTTGGCGTTTTTCCAGCGATCTCAATGTGACAATTTTAAATAAGGTTTGATTAGTTTGTTCATTATCCACTTAAGAGTACTCACTGCTGTTAAATATAAAAGATAACTTTCTTTTGTAGCCTTTGGCAAAATATTTCAAATACATAAGATAAAAATCATTGCCAGCTACTTCAAATTTAAAGTGGATACATTTTGAAAATTAACCTAATTAATTAAATAAATGATTATTATAGTTCTCTTATTTTTTGCGTAAAGTAAAATTGCCTCTTTTAGAAGAGGTTTCTCGGGGGGGGGGGGGGGGGGTGTTTGTTTTTTTTTTTTTTTTTTTTTTTGCTTGACTTGGGCTTTGGCTTGAATTGAACTCCAGACCACCAACTTGAGATTTGCTCAGTTTAGACCATTCGGTCACCATTGACTTGTTTGGTATATCAGTTCCGCAAGATGAAAATGATAAATCAGCTACTTCTGAGAGAGTTGCATTGNATATATATATATATATATATATATATATATATATATATATATATATATAAAGTTAAATTCATTTGAAAACAATACATAACATTCGCATTTTAGATAAAAATTGAGGCTGATCCATTTACCAACTTCCAATTTAATTTTCCATATGTTACAAATCGTTTAAAAACAATAATTTAAAAGTAAAATTATTTTTTTTTTTAATGTAACACTTCCACAAAGGAAAAAAAATGTTTCCCTAACTTAAAATGAATCAGCACCAGCAGCAATCCCAAGAGAACGACGTACGGTCGTGTTGGTTTCATTGTGGGCAGTTTTCCCTTAGAGATTGGCCGTCTAAACAATGTATCTGTTTTTATAGTTGCACTGAGACAAAACGAAATTACCAGATCGATGTTTGTAATATTTCAAAGCAAAAGAAAATTAATACAAGGGTCAATGCGTATTGCAGACGCGATATTTGCCTCAGTGAAGTGTAGCAGAACCAAGAGTGAAGGGTAGCAGAACCAAGAGTGAAGGGTAGCAGAACCAAGAGTGAAGGGTAGCAGAACCAAGAGTGAAGGGTAGCAGAACGAAGAGTGAAAGGTAGCAGAACCAAGAGTGAAGGGTAGCAGAACCAAGAGTGAAGGGTAGCAGAACCAAGAGTGAAGGGTAGCAGAACCAAGAGTGAAGGGTAGCAGAACCAAGAGTGAAGGGTAGCAGAACCAAGAGTGAAGCCATCGTCTTGGTTCTCACTTCCCATCGTCTTGGTTCTCTGAAGGGTAGCAGAACCAAGAGTGAAGGGTAGCAGAACCAAGAGTGAAGGGTAGCAGAACCAAGAGTGAAGGGTAGCAGAACCAAGAGAGACTGTTCACGCAAGAAAGGGTCTATATAAGGGTTTTTCCCAACCTGGGGTGGCCACACACATTGGCATTGCAAGGAGTTTGCCTAAGGGGGTGGAATGAAACCTTTGCACAACGTCCTACCCATTCATGCAAATCGTAAGGGATGCGACACCCTGTCAAACAATTCGTAAGGGATGCGAGACCCTGTCGTCCAATTTATAGGGGGTACGATAGTCTGTCAACCAACTATTTATACTGTTGTCTAAAAAAAAAAACCGCTAACTTTGTTATGCCCAATATACAGCTTAGTCAAAATCGATAAATACATTAATTTTCAAAAACAACACAGTATATGAACACTCATTTCAACCCATTGGATAGGCTGAAACGTATGCATGATCGTGCACGTGACAGGATACCTGGTACCTTAAGGTATTGAGACAATAATAAAATGTTGTTCTTTGCACTAGGGACCAGTGAAGAAGTTGTTCATTGCACCAAGGACATGTGAGCAAGTTGTTCTTTGTAACATGAACGGGTGAACACGTTGTACATTGCACCAGGGACAGGTGAGCCAGTTGTTCTTTGTAACATGAACGGGTGAACACGTTGTACATTGCACCAGGGACAGGTGAACAAGTTGTTCTTTGTAACATGAACGGGTGAACACGTTGTACATTGCACCAGGGACAGGTGAACAAGTTGTTCTTTGTAACATGAACGGGTGAACACGTTGTACATTGCACCAGGGACAGGTGAACAAGTTGTTCTTTGTAACATGAACGGGTGAACACGTTGTACATTGCACCAGGGACAGGTGAACAAGTTGTTCTTTGTAACAGGGGGCCACTAAAAAGGTTTTTTTTGTTGTTTTTTTTTGCACCAAGGACCAGTGAACATCTGTTTTTTTTTGTAGGAGGCACTAGTGAACATGTTGTTCGCTGCACAAGGGGCCAGGAAACAAGTTTTTCTTTGCACCAGTGACCGGTAAAGAAATTAGTTTTTAATGGAAAAAGGACTGGCCTCCGATTTATTAATTATTGATTTTTATTTATTATTTGACACTTAATGTCTTTAAATATTAGTAATTTGTAACCGGCCCATTCGATAAAATTGATTTCCCATTTAGCATCGAATGCCGGTTGTTGAGATATTTTTGTAGACTTTGCTAATTCTGTTTGAAAATAACAAAGTACGGTAGAAAAATGTTTGACATATATAGAACCCAAAATTGACTTAGGCCTACAACACAATTGGTAGAGGAAAAATCAATTGGAGCCCACATTGATTATGTAATGAGAAATTTAGGCAAGCAATTGAAATCGTGATATAATTATAGGCAGTAAAACACAAGAAGGAAAAAGCAAATATCCATTCCGCTCCAAAAGCTCGTGGACGCAATGTCAGGTTTCAATAAACACATAATGATATTACATTTTGCCAATTCAATCACGCCTACTGCAATGCATTAAACCATCTAAGTCATTACATGTCACGTCGTTAGACTATAGTTTAGAGTTTCTTTGTCGACGCCTCCACCGTTAAGTCATTGAACATCAGATCAGTGGATCGAATGACGTCGTTGTTTCATGAAAGATTTAAGTGGAAATATGCTGGAAAATGTGACAACGGATTATAAATCATATGATACTTAAAAATCTGTCTACGTGTACATGACAATTTTCCATAGTTAGTGTTCTGTCTAAATAGACACCCATGTTTCGCACCGTTTTAGCAAACTCAATCTGCATACCCGAGAGAGTAAAAGTTTGTGTGTTAATTAAATATTTTAGCTTTTGAGCATGGCTAAATGGCTCATTGGGATATAACGTGATGAGCCAAATTACTCATTGGGATTTAATGAGCAGAGATAAATATTTCATTTAGATATTACGAACATGGCTAAATTGCTCATTGGGATATAACGAGCAAAGCCAAATGGCTTATTTGCATATAAAGATTAGAGCTAAATGGCTAATTGCAATATAAGGAGAAGAGCTAAATGTTTCATTTTGATATAACGTGCATGGCTAAATGGCTCAATGGTATGTAACGGGCAGGGCCAAATGGCTTATTCGAATGTAACGGCAGTGCGAAATAACTTATTGGGATATAACAAGCCATGTTAAATAGTTTATTGCGATATAACGATTAGAGGTAAATGACTCATTACGATGTAATGAGCAGTGCTAAAATTTTAATTTGGATATAACCAGCATGGCTATATGGCTCATTTGGATATAAGGGCAGAGCTAAATGAACCTTTGGGATTTAACAAGCAGAGCTAAATTGCTCATTAGGATATAACGATTAGAGCTAAATATTGTATTGTGATATAATCAGCAGAGCTAAATGGTTCATTTGGTTATAACGAGCATGGCTAAATGGCTCATAAGATAAAAAGGGCAGAGCCAAAAGTTTAATTGGTATAACGCTCAGAGTTAAATTACTCATTGGGATATAACAAGCAGAGCAAAATGGCTCCGAACAGAGCTAAACGGCTCATTGAGATATAATGAGCAGAGCTAAATGGTTAATAGGATATAACGAGAATCGCTAAATGGCTCATTGCGATATAATGAGCAGAGATAAATATTGCATTTATATATAGCGAGCTGAGCTAAATGGCTCTACCTGCATTTACTGCTGAATTGAACCGAACAATATAAAGGCTACATATCCGTTTTAGAGATTAAGTGATTGTTTCTTGGGAATGCATTTACATTAGATTTGCTCTTTTCATTGCTTTTACAAATAACTTTTTCCATAATTTACAAACGAAAAAATTAAATTTAATTAAACCAATGACATTAATCATATTTTTTACAGGAGATGCAGAATGTCAAGGTACGAATAATGGCAGAGTTGCAAGTACAAGATCTTGTAGCAAGTTCTACCAGTGCTCTAACTATAAGGCCAAACAAGTGACTTGTCCTTCAAATACTCTTTTTGACCCAAAGGTAAAACATATAGCTTCATATGCAACAGATATACGTAAAACATATGCATGGATCTGACAATTATTTTAGAGAATCCATTCGTCTGAATGCAGATTAAAACCATTATTCTGTTGAAAATTTTTTTTTTTTTAAATAATGGTTTTCCTTGGATGTCAATTTATAAATAAAAAAAGTTTCAAAAGAAAAACATTAAATTATTACCACTGATAAAGATGGAGACTAGGGTTATGCAACATAGACAACACGACTACTAGACGTATGCACCATAGACAACATGGTTATGCACCTTTGACAAATATAGAGACTAGAGTAAAGTTCTTTGGACTAACATACATAAAATGATCAAATTTTCATAAAACTTAAAAAACAAATGTCCATACATTTGTAATTGACATTTCGCCATACAATTAGAGCTACCATTTCCCCATACAGTTATAGTTAACATATCACTATGCAGTTATACTTAACATTTCACCATCTTTTTTTGGTTACAAGTATGACTGGCCTTTGTGTTGTTAACCAAATCATATGAATACAAAATGCTTGATACGTAAGATGCCACTATTAATACACTATATGTAAAATACGTTATTTGATAAGAAAGACGCCACTGCAGATACACACTATATGTAACATAAGTCCAGGAAACAACATCACCAAAGATTTCATCTGGAGTAAAAAATAATTTTAAATTTAAATTGTATCAAGTGCCAAGATATCCGCGTAGAACGACTACTTAAAGCTTAATTGTTGCGACCAGATTTAATCAAGGAGGAAATCATGTATCATGGGCGCAGACAGACGAATTTGTCGTGTAGTTTAAGTGGCTCGCAATCCCTAAATAAAACTATTTCACCTAGCCATCCTTAATTAAGCACATATCTAGTTCGCTTAGCTATCTCCAAAGGAACAAATAACTAGTTCACCTTGCTATCCCTAACTGATAACATAACTAGTTTACCTAGCGACTCCTAAATAAGGACATAACTAGTTCAACTAGTCACCCTTAAATGAACACATAACTATTTCACCTAGTCACCCCTGAATGAACACATAACTACTTCACCAAGTCACCCTTGAATGAACACATAACAAGTTCACCTAGCCATCCATAACTGGCCACATAACTAGTACATCTAACCATCACTAACCGACTACATAACTAGTTCACCTAGCTATCCTTAAAGGAGCATATAATATTGTTAATATTTCTTACACCCGCTCGACATTTAAGGTACTAAAACCAAAGAAGCTCTCCGTGCTGCAAGACAGAGGAACTCAAATTCCATTTCAACTTTTCTTAATACACCAGGATGTCTCTTAATACACTAGAATGTCTCTAAATGCACCAAGGTGTCTCTTAAGACAACAGGATGTCTTTTAATACTTTAGGAATTAAGTTATTGAAATAATAACTTACAATATTTACAATATAGATGTATTAAAAAATATATGATAGGAACAATAAAAGTTGTTAAATTTAAAGTAGGTTTTCTTTCTAACACGTCCATCCTTCTTCTTACGCGCTCACACAGGGAAGGGTTGAGAAACAAAGGGGTGTGTGGACAAACACAGGTGTGGATGGTCAAGCACAGGGATGGATTGACAAAGGGGTGGATGGATAAGCATAGGGATAGGAAAACAAACATAGGGATCGATTGTCAAACACAGGGATTGATGGAAAACATATGAATGGATGGATATTACAGGGATTGGTTGGCAAATAGATGGAGGGCTGGACAAACACCAAGGTGGATAGAAAAAAAACCGTGATGGATGGACAAACTCAGAAATAGGTGAAAAAAGAAAGGGATGGATGTACAAATACAGTTTTGGGTGGAAAACCACAGGAATGGATGAAAAAAACAGGGGTTGATTAACAAACAAATGGATGGATGGAAAAACAAAGGGACAGATAGAGAAACATTAGGATGGATGGGCAAACATAGGGATGGACGGACAAACACACTGACAAATGAAGGGGTGATATTGGACACAATAAACTTTCAGTAATCCCCAACAAAATTCGTTAGAGCGTACGCCATATATTGGGGCATACATCAGATATTGGGGAAAAAATTATCATACTTAGGGTATACTTGCTTCTATTTCTAGCTTAAATCTTGTAAATCGTCGAAAAACGTCACATGTACCATTAAAGCTACAGCTACGACCCCAACTACGATCACAACTGCGCCAATAACTGTGAACCAAGATGCGACCACAACTGCTGCAAGTACGTCTCTTGATTTAATGGGATTATTATTTAAATTTTTTTTTTTTCAGATTTTTCTAAGCATGAAATGAATCACAAAGTCAAACGAAGATGTTCCATAAAGTAAAGTCAAACAAGATATCTCCTAAAACACAAGCAAATAAGATGTTCCATAAAATACCCTCAATTTGTATGTTTCATAAAACACAAATATGATATTTTATAAAAAATAATATGTTTCTTAAAAAAACTATCAAATAAGATATCTCATCAAACACAGTTAAATAATATGTTTCATTAAACATTGTCAAAAAATATGTTCCATAAAATACAGTAAAATTTGATATTTTATAAAACTATGTAAAAATGAGATGTTTTATAAAACACAGTCAATTAATATGTTCCATAAAACTGTGCCAAAGTATTTTTTAATGAAAAAAAAACTGGCAAATAATGTTTTATTAACTGCAGTTAAATAATATGTGCTTGAAATCGCATTCAAATTAAATTTTCCCTAAAAAACAGTCAGATATGACATTTGATAAAGCAGAGTTCAATTAAGATGCAATAAATTAAGATGTTCAGTAATGCACAGTGGAATTGTGGTGAGATGAATTTTATATTTAGGGTTTTCGAACAAATCTCTGGCTAGTGACACACCTGCTTTGTCTAGGGGTATTTGGTTATATCGATTTCACACACCAAGAGACACACTTACATTACTCATTTATGCCTTAACTATTAATTACTATCACACCATGAAGTAATTGAAATGAACGTATTTATTTACATGTATCTCTGTATATGGCATGATATTGAAGTAAATGCGAGAAAATTTGCATTTGGAATTTATCTAAGTTCTAGTTATGTACAATGGCCTCCCGTATCGCCTAAATTTTCATCATAACGTTTGCTTTGCTTTGAATCTCGATTGCAACTTATCAGCACTTTCACACTTAACTTATCAGTCATTCGTTGTGATCATCTGGCTTGAGCAGTCTCTAGTAGTATGTTGAGGTGGCTCTTCCGGTTCCTCACTCCGTGGCTTTTACGTAATTGGACTGATATAGTGGCAGGTTGTGCAGCAGCTCTATCTTATATATCTATCTTATCTTATCGATCTAATCGTATCTTATCGATCTAATCGTATCTTATCGATCTAATCGTATCTTATGGATCTAATCGTATCTTATCGATCTAATCGTATCTTATCGATCTAATCGTATCTTATCGATCTAATCGTATCTTATCGATCTGATCCATCCATCCATCGATCTGATCCATCCATCCATCGATCTGATCCATCCATCCATCGATCTGATCCATCCATCCATCGATCTGATCCATCCATCCATCGATCTGATCCATCCATCCATCGATCTGATCCATCCATCGATCTGATCCATCCATTCATCGATCTGATCCATCCATCCATCGATCTGATCCATCCATCCATCGATCTGATCCATCCATCCATCCATCGATCTGATCCATCCATCCATCGATCTGATACATCCATCCATCCATCGATCTGATCCATCCATCCATCGATCTGATCCATCCATCCATCGATCTGATCCATCCATCCATCGATCTGATCCATCCATCCATCGATCTGATCCATCCATCCATCGATCTGATCCATCCATCCATC
>CAXITT010001176.1:19369-26439 GCA_964033795.1 Lymnaea stagnalis | reverse complement strand
AGCATAAACAAGTTTGGGAAACCCTGGAATAGACAATCCAGTGCACGTGGCACTACAGACATATTTAGTTTGAGATTTTAACTTTGGCATAGATTTTAATGACAAAATAAATAACAATATTTTTCTTAAATAGGCGTCAAACAATTGTTTACTAATTATTCTGAATGTTTTGTTGAAAACTGCAGTACACTGTGAAAGAAGAGTGTGGGAGGCTAGAATATTAACTTTGTTCAGGGGCATGAAAAAGTGAGGGAAATTAGGAAGAGAGGGACCTTTTAATATGAATATCTCCCAGCCCTTGGTATATATTTTAATTTTAAAATTAAAAAGAAGTAAATACACGGAATTTTTATTCTAAAAAAAAAATAGTTTTTTCAAGGCATATCAATTCCTGGTAAAAATGTGGTCTGGACATCAGTCAGAATATTATTGTAGTTCAAAAAAAAAAAGTTTGAGGGGGATTTGCGGTGGCCTAATTATGGGGTAAAGCCTCTGGGATGATTTTATTAATGTTTATAGATACGTAATTAATTAAGCGTGTGTGTGTGTGTGTGGTGTGTTGGGTGTGAATTGTATTTTACTTAGCCACCGGCAGCAAAAGATACGCCTCAGAATGGCTGGACGTATTTCGTAAATCATTGACCTTCTTAGGTAAATATTTTTAAGATTTTGGAAAAAGGGTCTGAACATTTTATAGGTAGATGACAATATCTTTAAATCCGATGATATTAAAGTTGTAAAAAAAGGGGGTTATAAAACTTTTTTTAAAAAATAATAATATTTTTATACCAATGTCGGACATTACATTTCATGGCGTTGAAACCTTATTGGCTCAATTACACACATTTACATACGACTACTTATGCATGAAAATCTCAATGAAGTTTAATAACTTAAAGTAAGATTGTGACCTATATATTTAACTTTTTTTTTTAACATTTAAAATTGTGGCTCCAGGTAAGGGGGTAAAATTTAATTTACATATCTGCAATCCCAGTTAAATTACAGACTTGAACTTTGGTACAGATTCAAATTTAAAATAATTTGTTTTATTTATGTAATATATCATTTAAATTACGTTAACTTCTGTTCAGAGATACTTCTTTAGATATAAGTACATTTTTAGGTTTGGCCAATGTTATAGAGAAAATAACATTTTCTCAAAACCAAGTTGTATTCGGAAAGTAAATATCTAAATATATTTATATACATAATAACTCTTACAAAATAAGGACAGTTTGATTTCGTATTTCCTAAATATAAATTTCAAGAAGGGCCTGAAGTGAAGTCGTCAGTATTTTAAAATAATAAAGTTATATATTTTCTTTTATCCCCTTTTTTTATTGAGAATACAATACATCAAATTATATCGCTATATAGTAATATTTGTAATTTTAGATGTTGAGACTTCACAATAGCAGGTACACTGTAAGGCAATATCACTAACATTATTCCCCTAATTGCATCGGGCTATATATTCCAACATGATATGTTAAGGCAATCTTAAAATACTGATGATCTTTATAGCAAATATATTTAAAAAAAACTAAAATGAAAAAAAATCTTTATAAAGAGCACACATATTGGGTTTGTAAAATTGGATAGTTAATAAATTACTGAAACAATAGCTACTTACATTCAAAGTGATACCTAATTGTAACACGACTATAAAACAAGATGAATTGGTTTTTTTTTTGTTTTGATTTTTTTATAATTTATGTCAAATTAATATTTGTGTGTATGTTAGTGTGCTTATAATGGCTGGAAGACCCAAACATATGTTGACATTCCCATTGCCTAGCGCGTAATTAATGACGTCAGTTTAGGAGAATTTCCGATATGAATTGGGGGATTTTTCTTTTCTTGGAAAAGAATCCTTTCTTATACTTTGTTCACAAATATGCTTTGATATATTTAGTGACGCATTCGAAAATAGTATTAGCGATCTCTTAAGAATGCAAAACTCATAAAGAAATTGCGGTCTTCTCTAGTCTGTTATGTTCAACTTTTGCATAACAAGCACATTACGAACTAGTTATCCAGTACTAGGGATAATCAGTGGTAAATGAAGCAACTATTACTAGTAGCAAGTGACAAACATCTCCACAACCTTTACATTGCTTTCATTCATTAATAGACAGTAACAACAAATGACCTATAAAAATGAACCCTTTTGTAGTTTATTTAGTTTTTGATATATAGTTTTATTAATTTTATTATTTTCCGGGAAAATCCCGGGATCACGAGAGTAGGAAAAATTAATTTCCGTTCTCCCGTGATAAGCAAAACCTAGGGAAATAATAAACTAAGTAACGCTTGACCCCAGTGACAGCGAATGTAAAACTTGTTGAGTACTGCGAAGACTTTCTGCAATGAGAAAGTTTTCAGATTTCTGAATCCTAACGAGAAGAAAGAAGTACATTTTGACAACTTTTTGAACAGAGATTCCTGATTCATACATTTCTTTTCTTTAACTACTTGAATATATAACTCGATGTTTTTAAGATAATAATCGTAGGCACTTTGTGATAATTTCTACCTGCTATTGAAAAAACTCATCACAGTTCCTTTTTTGAAAAGACGTATCTATGCAAGGATGTTATATTTTATACGCCTACACTACCCCTTTTCACGCTCTTGTACTACAATTTTTTTTCTAAGCATGAACTTATATTATCAAATCTAAAAGATTAGCAATTAGATCATTATTTTCACTATAGGAGTTCATTAACGTATAATTTCTATGCTAGATCCTTTTCACGCTCTTGTACTACAATTTTTTTTCTAAGCATGAACTTATATTATCAAATCTAAAAGATTAGCAATTAGATCATTATTTTCACTATAGGAGTTCATTAACGTATAATTTCTATGCTAGATAAATACTTTAGATGTCTTGTGTTTAAATTGGTAAATATTAGGCCCACCCTACCACTTTTTTTGCCCCTGTTATACAATGTTTGTTTACCAAAAATTGTGAAAAGTTTATCTTAAATTTACAACAAAAGCTCTATATATTGAATATATTTTATATTAACGGAATTGGATACATCGATTTCTTCATTAAAAATTTAACCACACATTTGCCTTGTTTTTCTCATGGCGGAAAATCGTAAACAAAAGTATTATTTTTATCTAAAAAAGAATCTCAAAATCGTTTTGCAAGTCTATAACAGCCTCTAGTGTCTTTTTAAAAAAAAATATATAAATCTCATGAAAATAAACAGTCAGTTTATTTGCATTTTTCTTTTCATTTTTGAAAGATTATTTTAACCTTTCTCTGTTCACGCCCATAAACTTTAAATTTAAAAAAAAAATTGCTCTATTTTTAAGATTCAATTTTCACGTAGGTAAAATGAATGGATTTTGAGATTCATGGGTGTTCTTATATAAATGTACCCACTTTTTAAAACGCCGATGATTTTCTTAATTGGTAAACATATGTTTATTTGTAAACAGAGAATGGAAAATCTCTCTTTGAAAAAAAAACTACTGTAATAACATTTAAATAAATTTTCATCCACGTAAAATTGTAAACACCCCATTTCATTCCCTAGATATATATGTACCTAAGGTTAAGTATTTATCAAGTTAATTCCATTATGTTTAGGGGTATCGTGTGCTGCCTGTTGCAATATGACTGTATTGATTCAACCCTCCTCCAACAAGGTTTTCATAAAATTTAATCAAATCATCCACGGGATGGTAGCCCCATCCTTTTTTTGAGCTTCCCTGAACTTAATTTAAACTCTTAAGTCCAAGATCATTTTTACCAAACATTGTTTTGTATTTTCTAAAACATATATATAAATATAATAATACACACAATCCTTATATTAAAATATTATGGTTATTTATCTTTATTATACACACTATACCAAATTTAAAATATGTTATATACTTGGGGTCTTTAGATATAGATATAAAAATTAACCAATTCCTACGTCATGTGGTGTGTCGTTATTTCGATGAGTGATAAGTGAATTAGTGAGCGCTATTAGGCTACGAAGTTTTTCTGCACTGTCTTAAACGATTGTTTCTTATTAAAAGTATTTTTAAAAAATTAAGTATTTTTTTTTACTTTATAAATGCTAAAATTTGGCTTATTTATTTACAAAATAAATTAATTTATTTAAAAAATAATGTAGATTCTAATAGGAAAGATGCTGCAATTTCAGTTTTTCACTTTTCAAAAATATAGGTCAAGGTGTAAATTTGGAGCTTGTTTTGTGACTAGTAAGTCAAATGACCTTGACTGTTTTATTTTTACTTTGTTAGAAACACCTATAATTCGCAAGCTTGTACACTCAATAAATAAATGCTCTTCCTACAGAATTAAAATCAACACTCCAAGATGCAGGAGACCTATTTCTAGAGAGTGGAAACTGTCAACTCCTACAGTCTTCTTGGATTGATTACATTCGTCAAGTTCTTTTTATACGTTGAAGCGCCGTACTTTTCCTACTATCATTGAACAAACTCAACTCCTTTTCATAATAATTATAACTTTAATGTCTAAGTAAATATAATACACATAATACGTGAATATAAGAGTTCGCTATCAGATCTAAATAATACACATCCTATCACTCCAAAGTTCCACTCAAGACTGCCGCACTACTAAAACATACGTCACAATACTGCATAGACAATACGTCACGAATCAGCATAAAATACGTCATAGAGACAATGGCGGGAAGAGCGTTCAATAACCATAACCGTCAGGCGCAGGAAAAGCTTTCAACAACTAATGAACATAATATTCAGTCGCAACAATTACTAAAGAACGCTCATACTCGACATATCTTCTTTCTCACATTTCAGATTTAACTCAGGGAGTTAAATCGACACCGACACACAAAATTTACATGAATTTAATCAAGAAGAAACCTTCAGCCAAACGAATGGTCCTTATCAAAAAACATTATTTTGGTATCACTGAAAATCAAACAGATTTATGATATACTGCAATAAACAAAACAATCCTTCGTACATAATCTTAAATGCAATTCAAGAGTTAAAAATTCATGTACGACAATAAAAATCAGACCATTGAAATTGAATGTCAACATTAATTTTCATTTTTTATACCAATAAAAATAATTATATTTTTATCTCAAAAACCAGGGCAAATACATCAATATTCTTACTGAATTTGAAACTATAACTAAGATAATCCAATTCATATCATCAAAAAGGTGTATTTTTAAACAAAACCAATGGCCATCACTATAAAACACAAAACTATCTAACATTATTACAGGTGAGAGATGCCTCACCACAATTTAAGCAGGATTTATTTGCTTTTAAATAACACAGCTACAGATGGCGGGACAAATCTTTTGTCCGTGGATTTCACAACTTTATGCTTCACCAAGTTAATTGTAATTAGAAATATCTCTCCCTGTTCTTTTGACCCGTGGTCATAACTCATGTGAAACCTCAATTTTACAATACATATTTTTAAATTGTTAAAAAATGAAAAACGAGTCTCATAAAAAAGAAATTCAAACAAATCAGGAACTTCAAAGCAATCTTAGCAATAGTTACTTTCAACAGATTCATTTTTTAACAATACAAACAAAAGCCTCACCTCCCAACTCATGGACCTGACAACTCACCTCCTCTTGAAAATCATAAACAAGTGCACCTTTAGAGCTGGCAGCGCTCTCTTTAACTAATTCAACATTGGTTTCCAACTTAATGTTGGGGCACTCCTGGCTCTCAAAATCTGGACAACCTTCACTCACATTACTTGGGAATTTATTTTCATTAAAACTATCTGTAACAATATGTAAATTTGAGCAGCCCTGGCTCACATAACCTATTGATTCATCATCAATACAGCTCTCTGTAATACTATACAGTTTTGAGCAACCCCTGCTCATAACAACTTGTGATACATTTTCATTGCAGATCTCTGCGGTAACATAAAAACCTGAGCACGCCTGGCTCACATTATCAACTAATTTATTTTCATTATCGGTACATATCTCTGTAAAAATATCAACATTTGAGCAACCTTTGCTCATATTACACAGTGATCCATTTACATCACAATAATTATCAACAACAATTTTCCCTCCTTCTCCCCACCTCAGGGATTACACTCACCTCATCAACTTCACACAAAAAATCAGTGACTTTAACTTCAGGGCTTACATTATCTGATGGCTCACCATCAGATACAACAAAAATCATGTCCTCAGACAGTAGAACAGGGTTCTCTTTGCTTTCAATGCCACCCGTTTCTATAACCACCAATTCATTACATGCTGTGGCGCTGGGACAATGCCTTACATACGTCCACCTAAGGTCATTTCCAATGACTTCTACCTTATTAAATTGTCGTCCCCTTTCTTCTTTACATTAGACTTCCTGGGATACACCAACAACTTTAACCTCGTTTTAACCTGAATCTAAATCTATATCTGTAACCTTTGCCACTGGGGGTATGTCAACACGGTCAACGTTGTCCCTTTTAAAGTCAGCTGACGGACCAATTAACAAATCACTGTCATTCCTATTTTAAAAAAATTGAATCGTCAGCAGAGGCAATAATATCATTTTGTTTTCAGTATCTTTAGCCATGAACCGTGGTTGCGAGGCCGGCTCTTGCCTAGGGTCAGGATCATGCGTAGGTCCACCGTTATCAACATAATCGTCAATAAAGTTGTTTTCACTTACATTAATACAAAATTCATTAAATTTTTTTAGGGATTCTCACAGTAAATGCTGCCAATGCCATAATATATTTCTTCCCCTTGACTCTCGTCATCGTCACTGTCGCTATAATAATATGCCTGTCTCTTTAAAATAATTTCCCGTCGTTCTGACTCTTAATTCCGCCAGGCTAATTTCTCTATCAAGTTTATCTAGTTCAAATTGTCTCTCTCTCTGTCTATCTATATGTTCTTCCTCTCTCTGTCTATCTATACTTTTTTTCTTTCTGGCTCTAAGTTCTTCCTCTCTCTGTCTATCTATACGTTCTTCCTCTCTCTGCCTATCTATACGTTTTTTTCTTTCTGGCTCTAAGATCTTCCTCTCTAGCTCTAAGTTCTTCATCTCTC